>JAOPSE010000015.1:85710612-85790569 GCA_029449295.1 Zea luxurians
CTGCAATGCCATCAGCAGTACTTAGATGAATAAAAAGGAGTGTAATAAGAAAGAAATGAAAAGCAAACACTACCATATTTCTAGTAACATAATACATATTGTTATTAAATAATTAATATTGAGAAGATCTAATTTTGCAATTTAAAATCATTAATCAACAGAGAGGGGAAGATTAGAGCTTCTCTATGTACATATTGTTATTATAATTAGATTTGTATTTGAGCAGTTTTATTGGAAGTATTGTTGTAATAGAGAAAATAACAGTTGTTTGGTAAGGAGGGACAATAAGATTTATAGTTATATAATAGAAGCAAATATGGGTTTGTAAAAAAACAATCAAAGACTACTTTCATGTGTCTAGCATTATCTACTTTTTTGGCTAGTAATTAGGTAATGTACATAGGTCTGATTGTTTTGAAAGGTATGAGCTAAAGTTGGTAGAGCAAACCTTTTTGGTGGAGATTCAAAAGTAGCTTTTTGTAGGATTAGAGTCCCTTTAAAGTGTTTTTCCGGCATCTGTTAAGTAAAAATGAATGTATGTATTAATGTTTTTTATAGATAGTTTCATTTTAATAGTAACCATCCGAGCTTTTATTAGAGACTTACCTGTGGCGCCTTTTGTTTGAAAAGTCATCCTTTTCCGAAGCAGAGGTTTGTGAGCTAAGATACGTTAGCACACGCTTGGCCTACATGCAGCAATTGTAATGATTTTTATAAACAGATGTAATACAATGGAAAAATATATAGAGAGAAAATTGAAAGGTTTTTTTTATCTAAAAATATATTTATGCACATTATACTTTACATGAGGTGGTGAGTTGGTTGTCAGATTTGACATTGCTGTAGATGGAGACTTGTGTTCTTTAGCTATGAGTTGCATTGGAGTGTTTGCATAGGTAATGTCCCACATTTCCTTGTATTTGTGGCAGTAAAGAGTCTCTTCCATATGTTGCTAGAATTGATCTGATAAGGAATATCTTGCTATGGCCTCCATAAGATTCATTGTCGTAAGTGACAACAAATGTAAATTTGAGGGAAACAATAGCTGCAATATCCGGTGGAGTTATTTCTGGATCTGCTGCAGAAGTTAAGAGTGAAGCTGATGATTTTCCAACAATTTTTGTAGCAACATTTTCGAAGCAGAACATATTTGCTTCAGCGGTTCTGAAGTTCCCTTTGACCCGGGAACAGGATCTGGATGTCGCCTAGAGGGGGGTGAATAGGCGAATAAAACTTATCAATTTAAAACTTAAATTCTTACTGTACTCGAAGACTAGAACACAGTGGAATGAGAAGACCCTTCAAGTAGGTTGCAGCGGAATCGGAGATCCTGTCTCAAAATGTCCTGCACTTCAATAAAGCAGCTTATACCACGGATAAGTGTTGAAGTGCAGATATAAAATCGAGTAAGACAGAGAGTCAGGATACAATACAGAACAGAGCACACAGACGCAAGGATTTATCCCGAGGTTCGGCCAAGCCTAAAATGCTTGTCTAGTCCTCGTTGGAGTTAGCCACACCTGGGCTTGGAGTCTATTTCAACTCCTTCCTCTGTTTGCTCAGATCTGTCAGTATGACAGATAGAGCCTTTCACTATTGAGTTGGGTTACAACAAAACCGCGGCTGCTTACAAACTTCTTGACAGCACCTCGGTAGAGTAACGATACGCTCAAAATCTTACTCTAGCTCTTAGGCAGCTCTTCTCCACTCTCTAAAGGCTTATAGCTGTGCCTTCTACACAAGCTAGAGAGATACACACAAGAGGGAGAGTGAGAATTGATCAGAGTGATGTCTACACTTGTTGGCTGCGCTTTTTTTTTCTTGCTTGAGGCGCCTAGGGGTCCCTTTTATAGGCACAAGGGGCCTAGGAGCCGTTGAGAGCAATCCAGGAAGGCAATCCTTGCCTTCTGTCAGGTGGCGCACCGGACAGTCCGGTGCACCACCGGACACTGTCCGGTGCCCGATTTCCTTCCAAAAATGGCGCAGTCGACCGTTGCAGTCTTGGAGCCGTTGGCGCACCGAACACTGTCCGGTGCCCCAACTGACCGTTGGCTCGGCCACCGGCGTCACGCGCGGATTGCGCGGACCGACCGTTGGCCCAGCCGACCGTTGGCTCACCGGACAGTCCGGTGCACCACCGGACAGTCCGGTGCACCACCGGACAAGCCCGGTGAATTATAGCCGTACGCCACCGACTTCTCCCTAGAGCGGCCTGTTCACTAGAGTTCAGCCTGGCGCACCGGACACTGTCCGGTGCACCACCGGACAGTCTGGTGTGCCAAGCCGAGCTGAGTCTTGGCTGCTCATAGCCAACGCTTTTCCTTTTCTTTTCTTCTTCTTTTCTTTCTGTTTCCAGCACTCAGACAAACATGTTATTACTCAAACAACAATGTATTAGGTCTGGAAACATACCTCCTCTTGGATTTTTACTTCTCTAGCACTTGACATGCTTAAGGTTAATGTTGGACTCATAAATCATCAAGTCAGCTTAACTTGATCTAGATTGGTATTTCCGAGCTCCAACATCCTGCAAAGGTCACATAGAATATCTCCAATCATAGGAACAACCCAAACTAAAGGTCAGACTGCACTTAGCTCTTTTGGGTTGCTTCCCGTTCTGTTTTTGACATTTGTTCTCGTTCTAGTGACCTTGATCTCCTTCTTAGAGCATGGTCTTGAGCCTTATGACTTACACCACATAACTATAGCTGTTTCCCCATTGGTTGTAAGTCATGTCCTTATGTAGTGATCCTTGATGTGCCGTAGCTGTTCTCAACTCGATCACCCTTGACTTTACAAGCCTTCTTCTTCACCCTTGGCTTTGGGTTCCTCAGCCTCCTTGACCTTCTCCCGTGCACTTGGTACCTCGAAGCTTTTCTTGCCTCCGTCCTTGGCTTGATCAGTTGTCTCCGAGCTACGCACCCGAGTTTCACTTTATGCAATGTCCATCTTACTTGTGATGCCCATTATCTATCCATCATCTAGTCCTTGGACCATCACATTAGTTCACTTGTGTTGAACCCTGTTAGCTTTGCATTGAGCACCTGTTCAACACTTAGCACACTAGTTAGTCCTTTAATTGAGTTGTCATCCAAACACCAAAACCCACAAGAGAGCTTTCAATCTCCCCCTTTTTGGTGATTGATGGCAACACAATTAAAGCTTACATAAGAGTGAAATTTAAAGCACAAATTGAGTTCTAAGATTGTAGAATGCTCCCCCTAAATATGTGCTTGTATTAAAAACTTAGGTTTGGCCTTAAATGCCAAAATGCACATACTTAGGCTAAATCGAAACATTGCTACACCTTAGCACCTGTGGGATGCATTGTGTCAAGGATTAAACCATGATGCGTATAACACACAAATGCACAGAATCAGAGTTAAACACCATTCACTTGAGTGGATATATCACAGGAATATCTACCTACCACTATTCACCATTAAGATACCAATTTAAAGTAAGATACCAATTTAAAGCAATCTTAAAGCACCTTTAATCTTAAAGCACCATTAACCACATGACTATCTATTACACTAGTCACCATTAAGATACCAATTTAAAGCAATCTTAAAGCACCTTTAATCTTAAAGCACCATTAACCACATGACTATCTATTACACTATAGAAGCCAATTAGATTCATAGCAGCAGAAACACTAGTCCATATGATGCAACACATATAATACTGCAAGAAGCATATGATAAGACTTATCAATAACACAACTAACGATGCTCAAACTAACACATCACCCCTTAGGATAAGCTTTCCTCTCAGGTTGAGATAAGCTTTAATGCACAAATTCTCCCCCTTTGACATCAAACACCAAAACCATATTCAAGCAAGAACATAGGATGATGTCAAGGGACAGCAGGTGTTAAGGAGGAGAGACACATTATCAACACTCCCCCTTATTCAATAACATATGCAGCAGAGATATTAAGATACATTTACGCATAATATCAAAAGATGTCAATTGAAGCAAACTATCATGGCTACCCAATTGAAAGGTCATTTATTATCATAGCTCCATGATATTTAAGGATAAGCATCTATTATCACCAGATATTATACAGCATGAGCAATCTAAAAATATGCAATTACTCATGACTTAAGATACCAATTTCTTGACTTACAGAGGTACCCAAGTCCTGATTGCTCCATTTCTTTCTCATCTTCTCTTTTCCACTTAGAGACTATACAAGATCGCTCAAGAAACAGTTAGTCTCAAAAGACACAAGTTATGTGTGCTCCCCCTCAAGTTGTGCATCAAGTATTTGAATGACTTGCACTTTGCACATTCTAGCTTCCTCAGAACTAGAGGGGATCACAACATACCTTGGTCAAGGCATACTCTATCACTTTCATCGCACAAAGATACCAATTTTGAATATCAAATGAAAGATTGACTTAATTCAACAATGCATGCCTCAAGGAGTATAACATTTTACGAGCAACCTAGACATGCTTCATACTTGACAAATCATTGCACCACATATACCAATTGAAAAACAACACGATCATGCATATAAAGCGCAATGTCTAAGCACATCATAATTAAGGAAGGTTCCTTAGATACACCAAAAGAATCAACATTATAAAGTAAGGAGCACCTAAGCCAAGATACTACCAATTCAGAGGCAAGACCATAGCTGTGATCACAATTAATGGAACTTCAAGATATTCAATGAAATTGCATAGTTCCATTCTCCATACCTTTGCCTTTTCCTGAATTGCTATGAGAGCACTAGTTGTCACTAATTGAGGGCTCCTTTTGTTCATGCACCTTATAGCTCAAAAGAGTGCATTAGAGGCACAACATGAAGTTGGTATTCACACAATACCATACTAGAGTAATCGTGGTGAACATTAACTAAACAAAATATCATATTTGCACATAGGTTAATCATTAAAACCATATAGCATAACTCACAAAGGTATACATGTTTATTCACGAACACGAAAAGAGTTAATCATGGTGGATATATCTAATGAAAAACTACCCATTAAATGATTCAAGAGACAAAACCTCTAAAGCATACAATCATGATTAAGCACACATGGTTACGATCTTGGAAATCACTAATCATTGATTAAAAGGTACTCAACACAGGCAATCAAGAGGCATAACTACTCCAAGGACAGGTAGCACAACAATTAGTTTTAAGAGCAATACTGATTATCAACAAAGTACTTAAGATACAAGGGTACCATCCTATGGAGAGCAAGTTGAAGAATCTCATCAAGGTCCTTTGTTTGATTCACCAATAATGATTAAGGACCTATTCACCTTTTTTCACTTGAGATGAACATGGGATTAGTGTCTCACAATAATTCAACCTTGGGTCAATAAACACCAAAACAATTAACAGCTTAAGCATAGATTTTTAGATAACCGTCTTAAGCTCTCCCATGGTCTCCAGTCCATCTCAAGGCACCTGCATGGTCTAGTTAGCACAATTTGGTACCCACCTCGGGATGGGTCCATGACGTTCAACCAAAAGTGCCTTTGGTACCCAAATAGTCTTTGTGCTAGTTCTAGGTGATCTCGTTATAGATCTAGCACAAGTGTATGATTTGGGTCTCCTAAGCGAATAAGATTGAGACAAATTTACTTGCTTAGGAACCTCACCTTTATTACATACCTTGGATAGATGACCCTGCTCACCACACTTGTAGCAGAAGCGTCGCTCAACCTGACATGACGCTTGCTGTTTGTCATTTTCCTTGGTGAGAGTCATCTTGGAGACTGCACATGCTTGATTCGTCAATAGAGGACAAGAAGTGATCGTGTGGTTCTTGTCATTGCATCCGAAGCATCTCCTTATCCCTTCACCCTTGTTGGTGTATGGACACGACGCAATGAGGTGTCCTGACTTGTTGCACTTAAAGCACCTCCTCTTCCCTTTTCTCTTTTTGTTCTTGGATGACATAGAGAAAAGGTCAGTGCAAACAACATGATTAATTGAATCTTTACCTTTTTCCAAGCTCATGTTGATTTCTTCATCTTTAGGAACATTCTTCTTATGGAGCTTAACACTTGCTGCAGTTTTTCCTTTCTCAAGCTTCTTCACCACGCGCCCGTGGATATCTTGAGAGAGTTGAGCAATGCGTCTTCTCCTTAGTTGTCTATGCTTCTTGTTCCCACACAATTTCTTTTGTGACCCTGCAACTTTTTGCTCATTTAAACACTCGCTTCCTTTTGAGGGACAGGGGTTAGCACATGGTGATAGATTATCCAAATGAGTACTTGTGCAAGAATGAAGTTCACATGAATTTAAGTTCGTAATTACGACCTCATGAGCAACTTCAAGCATGATATGTCTATCCAAGAGATTATCATGATAACAAGACAATAAGTCATATTTTTTAGTTAGAGCAAGGTTATCATGACTTAACAATTCTACTTGACTCCTAAGCATAGAATTTTCAGTTTTAAGTTGAGCAGTATTAGATAATATATCATGATTATTTCTTTGCTCAATTAAAACAGATTCATACCGTTGGACCAAACCATCATGAGAGCATTTTAGCTCCTCATGTTCTTTGGTCATCTTCTCCAGGCTGTTGTTTGTTTTGATGAGTGTCTCCTCTAGCCTGAGAAGCGTCTCGCCTTGTTCCTTATTCCTTCTCAACAACTTAACCAAGAGTGCTTTGTCCTTTTTGTTGAGAATGGATGTAAAAACGGTGAATCTCTTCTTCTTCCACATCATCGGTCTCATTTTCCCTGTCATTAATATTAGTGGAAGCAAAACAGGAAAATGTACTTTGTGATGATGTAGATTCCTCATCCTCATATTCCTCCTCATCATCGCTCTTGTCTCCACCATCATTGTTAGCAATAAGACATTTATTACTAGTGGGAGACAAACCTGTTGATGAGGTGGATTCATCGTTTGGTGGCCAATGCTTTTCTTCTCCCTTTGAAAGGTTAGCATCACAAGCAATATAGGGAGTAGGAACAGTACAATTTGCCACAAAATATTTTACTTTAATTCTATTCCATAAATCATGAGCATCAACAAATAGATCATTATCACTACTCATGATGGCAAAATAGGCACCTCTAGAAAGAGAATCAACTAAGATGTTGCAAGCATGGTGATTTAGAGATAGACATCTTAGTTCATTATTAGAAGGATTTTTACTAACATTAGAGGGAAAAATACTTCTACTAAAGACCTGTCTCAAATTAGGATCAACACTCATGAAAGCATTATAAATCGAGACAGACCAAGACTTGTAATTAGAGCCATCGCCTAAAAGAAGTTCTACAGTTACCTCTTGTGACGACATCGTCATCTCCGGACGGCTAAGCCCACACTGGAGAGGCCTAGCTCCGATACCAATTGAAAGTTCCCTTTGACCCGGGAACAAGATCTGGATGTCGCCTAGAGGGGGGGTGAATAGGCGAATAAAACTTATCAATTTAAAACTTAAATTCTTACTGTACTCGAAGACTAGAACGCAGTGGAATGAGAAGACCCTTCGAGTAGGTTGCAGCGGAATCAGAGATCCTGTCTCAAAATGTCCTGCACTTCAAATAAAAGCTTATACCACGGATAAGTGTTGAAGTGCAGATATAAAATCGAGTAAGACAGAGAGTCAGGATACAATACAGAACAGAGCACACAGACGCAAGGATTAATCCCGAGGTTCGGCCAAGCCTGAAATGCTTGCCTAGTCCTCGTTGGAGTTAGCCACACCTGGGCTTGGAGTCTATTTCAACTCCTTCCTCTGTTTGCTCAGATCTGTCAGTATGACAGATAGAGCCTTTCACTATTGAGTTGGGTTACAACAAAACCGCGGCTGCTTACAAACTTCTTGACAGCACCTCAGCAGAGTAACGATACGCTCAAGACCTTGCTCTAGCTCTTAGCAGCTCTTCTCCACTCTCTAAAGGCTTATAGCTGTGCCTTCTACACAAGCTAGAGAGATACACACAAGAGGGAGAGTGAGAATTGATCAGAGTGATGTCTACAACTTGTTGGCTGCGCTTTTTTTCTTACTTGAGGCGCCTAGGGTCCCTTTTATAGGCACAAAGGGGCCTAGGAGCTGTTGAGAGCAATCCAGGAAGGCAATCCTTGCCTTCTGTCGGGTGGCGCACCGGACAGTCCGGTGCACCACCGAACACTGTCCGGTGCCCGATTTCCTTCCAAAAATGGCGCAGTCGACCGTTGCAGTCTTGGAGCCGTTGGCGCACCGGACACTGTCCGGTGCACACCGGACAGTCTGGTGCCCCAACTGACCGTTGGCTCGGCCACACGTCACGCGCGGATTGCGCGGCCGACCGTTGGCCCAGCCGACCGTTGGCTCACCGGACAGTCCGGTGAATTATAGTCGTACGTCGCCGACTTCTCCCGAGAGCGGCCTGTTCACCAGAGTTCAGCCTGTCGCACCGGACACTGTCCGGTGCACCACCGGACAGTCCGGTGTGCCAAGCCGAGCTGAGTCTTGGCTGCTCATAGCCAAACACTTTTCCTTTTCTTTTCTTCTTCTTTTATTTCTGTTTCCAGCACTCAGACAAACATGTTATTACTCAAACAACAATGTATTAGGTCTGGAAACATACCTCCTCTTGGATTTTTACTTCTCTAGCACTTGACATGCTTAAGGTTAATGTTGGACTCATAAATCATCAAGTCAGCTTAACTTGATCTAGATTGATATTTCCGAGCTCCAACATCCTGCAAAGGTCACATAGAATATCTCCAATCATAGGAACAACCCAAACTAAAGGTCAGAGTGCACTTAGCTCTTTTGGGTTGCTTCCCGTTCTGTTTTTGATATTTGTTCTCGTTCTAGTGACCTTGATCTCCTTCTTAGAGCTTGGTCTTGAGCCTTATGACTTACACCACATAACTATAGATGTTTCCCCATTGGTTGTAAGTCACGTCCTTATGTAGTTATCCTTGATGTGTCGTAGCTGTTCTCAACTCGATCACCCTTGACTTTGCAAGCCTTCTTCTTCACCCTTGGCTTTGGGTTCCTCAGCCTCCTTGACCTTCTCCCGTGCACTTGGTACCTCGAAGCTTTTCTTGCCTCCGTCCTTGGCTTGATCAGTTGTCTCCGAGCTATGCACCCGAGTTTCACTTTATGCAATGTCCATCTTACTTGTGATGCCCATTATCTATCCATCATCTAGTCCTTGGACCATCACATTAGTTCACTTGTGTTGAACCCTGTTAGCTTTACATTGAGCACTTGTTCAACACTTAGCACACTAGTTAGTCCTTTAATTGAGTTGTCATCCAAACACCAAAACCCACAAGAGAGCTTTCAGGTTCAATCAGATGCAATAAAACTTAATCTATATCTGCATAATTATGAGCATATGAGAAAAAAAAGTAATAAGGGTAATTAGTGTCTTTCAGCAATTTACGAGCATTGTATGTAACATGGACGAAGCATCTAGGTAGTAATAGAGAATATTAAGTCTAGTGCAGGTCAAATATGTATCAGATAGTGATTGTCTTTATGATAGTAAATTAGAGAGTATGTAATTGTATTTTTAAGCTTTGTAGGTAAAATTATATATAGTATGTTGAATTTGAAGAAGAATCTCGTAAAGGTTTTACCATGTACCAGCAAGAAATCTAGATGATACAAAATCGAAAATTCAGATTTTAAAAATACAACAATGGAAAATAGACCATATACAATGGATATCTCAAACCATTCTTAAGTTCATGTGCACAAACAAAGTGTTAGATATGCATAAAGTCTGAAAACTACAATCTATTACTTGTAAATTTTGCCGCTAATGAATGCTCGTTGATTAAAGATTGCACAACATAGTGGGAAAAAGAGCATTGTTCGGATAGAGTAGATTTGTTTCTGAAATTGTAGTAAGAATGTTTTGTAGGTACCTGAAACAATAGTCAATGGATCCACATTCGTGACATTGCATTGTCTTACGGTTCATTGCTGGTTTCTTTGGACATTTGGTGCATGCTGGATACCACCATTTATTTTTTTCAGAAATTCGAACAATAGTCACAGTGCATTCACAACCTTCTTTCTGAAAAAAATAAACGAAATTTAATTTAGGTACCAATTTAAATTCATGGCATTATTGTTGTATCTTGTAGAATATATAAGTTACCGGTATAGTGTAGGGATCAAATTCCAGTAGTTCTTTGATAGTTTTGTGTTGACGTTTTGGGACGTCAAATGGAACAATGTCGTCATTTGTAAGCAGCGGCAATTGTAGTACCATTTCTTGTGTTGAAATCCTTTGACACAGAAGAAAAATATTAATTGTGAACAATGTTAATTGAACTTCAATTGTACATTTCTAATTTGGTAATGTGCAGTAACTATAAAATATTTGATGCAAGGAATGTGGTAAGTATTAAATTTGTGTATAGGCTAGTATATAAAGGTAGGAAACCTGTTATAGTATGGTTGAGCCTCTTCAATGGTTGGATTGAAGTGCCAATGGCAAGCTGCTCCACCATTGAGAACTATGTCACCTATATAGACGTAGAAAACATGGTAAGTAATGTTATGTGATGGATGCGGGTAGTAATATTGAATAAGTAAAATGGTTTGATAAGTAATGAAAACAGAGACCTTGATATTCTTTTGGTAAACATCCGACAAAATAGAACTACAATTGGATTTTTCCTTTGTGGATCATAGACAGAATTATAGGAAAATTGTTCTGCCCGATTTCCCCATAGAGTTATCTTCATAATGTTATCACTGTCAAGTAATAGATATTTTGGATTGTTATATAACTTGGTGTCACATAGACAGTCTATGAACTTGATTTTTTTGAGAAAAAAAATGTTTGTACAAACCTGAGATCTGTGATGAATACATTTCTAATCTTAGAGGTTGATTGAGTGGGTCCAGAATATATCGGGTTGATTTTAGTAACCTCCTTGATGAGACCAATAACATCTAGTGGAATTTTAAAAAAAGAAAACTTTGTAATGGTCATAATTTCTTTGTAAATATTAGAAATATGGTAAAATGTAGAGAATGAGTAGAAGTGTAAAAGCACAATTGTAGGAACATACCATGGAATGTTTTAGCTTTTGGACCAAATGGGTCAATTTCATTGTATGGTGTCAATCGATAAACATATTGAGGAAATGTTGTTGGTGGTTCACGACATAGCTCAATTATAGTGAATTTTGTGAAGCATATCATAAAAGGAGCATCAACAACTTTGTAAGATGATTTTGCATAGATGACTCGAAAGCGCCTTATAATGTACACCTTGTTCACATCAATTAGAGGATTCTGCTCATGTACTATGTCGCTTGGAATCTCAGCATATATGCTATTTCCCTGTAAATAATGATTTAACATTCTATTAGCATTTGATTTTTTAAAGTATATCTATAAAGCATGTATAGAGCAGATACAAATTATATTTGGGAGACATATATGTGTGATGGCATTTTTTGTAAATATACTCTAAGGGAAAATTTGTTGTTACCATTGCATCTGTGAGCACCATATCAATGTGAAGTATTGGGCCATCATCTTTGATTCCCCTAAACTCCCATTTTCTATTCACTTGCACTTGCAATGCCGCATCTCTATCCTAAGGCGATAGATCTGAAAGTGCCTTGTATGTCATGCTAAAAAGTGAAATCAGAATATTAGCTGTAATGTTTGTATGAAATTTCTTCAACATAAGTATATTGGATTTGTAATCTATTTTGTAAATGAAGTTATAACTTATGTTCCTAAGTACAATCATGGGTATTATTTTTTTATATGAATGTAATGCTAATAATAAAATCTGTTATTTATCATGAGAGGGAAAAAAGGATGGTAAGTTTTTTTAACATGCAATATGTAATAGTAATTCTTTGTGTTAGGAAATTGTCTGCAATGAATATAACTAATTATGTAAATGACCTTATTGGTTTCTATAAGAGTAAGAAAAGTATTTACCGTGAAAGCGAAGATGTCAATAGTAGTCGCATGTAATGTGGTATGCATATGTAGAAGTATATATATATATATATATATATATATATATATATATATATATATATATATATATATATATATATACATACATCTGTAGTTGTTAATGTAGTTTTTGAATATTGAAACGGGGGAATATTTCTTGATAAACAATATTTTTTGTTTCAGTCATTGCCTTCCATTTTCATCTTCCACCAACACATGTAAACCCTTTTTGGATGTAACTCGAGAGAAAGCAACATATAATTGGCCATGTGTAAATACTGGTTTTTTCAAATAGATTCCAACAAGATTCCAACATTGGATAATGTTTGTCCTTGGCTCTTATTAATTGTCATAGCATAGCATACTTTAATTGGATATTGTCTTCTTTCAAGGATGAATGCAGTCTTGGAGTCTTTAAGCAGAGAGTAACACATGGAATAATAAATTTTTTTCCTTTGTGTTGACCAACCATTATTTCGGCTTCTACAATCATGTTTCCTAGGGAGGTTATCATTAATCTTGTTCCATTGCAAAGACCTTCACTCTGGTTCATATTTCGTAATAGCATGATAGGAATACCTTTTTTCAGACATAATCGATGTTGTGGAAAGTTATTGCCATTAATTGAATTTAAGAACTCAATGGGATATAATAGATCATAGGATTCATGGCTGTATGGGGTCTTTCCAATTTTATCACAACTGAAAATATTCATGTGTATTTCCAGGAATAGAAGAGACAATAAATTCATTTAGAGCATCAACAGTTTCATTTGTAGTGCTTAGTATAGCTCTTTCCTTAAGATATCCAATATCTGTATATCTTTGCTGCAAATCTGGATATGTTGAATCGACAATACATTCTATATTACCAGTTTGAGGAAGTAATAAAATATCTCTAGGCAACTGTATCTAGGAACTTTCAGTTTCAGCATTTCTTTTGTTGCTGGTACATTTACTTCACCAACATCAAGCAACCATTTACTAAATTCAGCAATTTCCTTTTTTGTTTCAATAGATGTGCTACATGAGAGGAACCTCATGTTTTGAGTCAGACTTATAACAGTAACAGAATCCCATAAATAAGAGTTAGAGACAGTTGCATCAATAATTTGGGAGCGTGTGCCACCTTCTATAACAGACAATATTTGTCGTGCATCACCTCCAAGAACTACTACCTTTCCACCAAAAGGTGTTTTTTCAGCTTGTTCAAAATGTGGAGCTAGAAGGTCACGGAAAGTTTTGTCCCAAAGCCTCAAAAGCAAATCTATGTCATTAAAGCTTCATCCCAAATAATCAATGAAGTTGATTTCATTAACTCGGCTAGCATTGTTCCTCGTTTAATGTTGCAGGTGATGGTTTCGTGTAGTTCACATGGAATTTTAAAACGTGAATGTGCAGTGCGTCCTCCTGGAAGCAAAAGCGAGGCAACCCCAGATGAAGCCACTGTTAAAACAATTTTTCTCTCTTGCTCTTAGATGACTAACTATAGCATTCCATAGAAAGGTTTTCCCGTGCCTCCGTATCCAGAAACAAAGTAGAAACCAGATTTGTAGGAAAAGACAGTCTGAACAATTGTATCAAAAGCATTCCTTTGCTGAATATTGAGCTGGGAAATGAGGAATTTAGATTCATCCAAAAGGTTATCAATATTATTTGACATTTCTTCTTCAATCAGACGATTTGGTGTCCAAGTCTGTGCTCCACTAAATCGTTGTGGTAGATTGAAATTCTCTATATTACCACCACTCTTGTTAATAAAGTTGTTAATTTATCTAGCAAATGTTCCTTGAGCTCATTATCTGGCATTTGGTAATTAGGACAATTAAGTGCCTTGCGAAAGTTATACTCTATATCATCAGCTAGAAGCCTCCTGACTTTTTGAAAGAATTCATACTCATCGCTGACCTGGCAATAAAGAAGCAAAGTGACAAATAGTTGTCGCAGCTGGTTGGGACTTGCCCAAGTAGCTGCTTCATCAAAGGCACTTAACCATTCTTTGTCATCATCAAGAAGTCCACGTGCTTTGCATGCTTCTTTAAATGAAGAGTAGACAATGTTGTTATAAGTTCGTAGACATTCATAGCTAAAGGCTCCTTTGACTATTAATAATAACATTCTAAGGTAGTACCTACCACCAGCCAATGGATGGACATAATACAAACGTCCTATCCTTTTCTCTCGACTTTTTCTAGGAAGCCAAGATCTACTTTTGTCATCCCACCTCCATTTTGTTGGGAAATCAGGATAAGTGAGGTTCCTAGCATCAGGATTTTGCAAATTTGTGGCAAACCATTCAGTTAACATAGTTCTTTGAAGGTATGTTTGTGAAAGTACATCGACCATGTTAGCTCCAGCATTATATGTGATGTAATTCTCATTTGGTAGGTGAACAGGCATTCTTTCAACAGATGGATAATATCTGTGTATGTCATATCCAAATACGCGCCAGCATGAATCTTTATCACAAATATATCTACTATCAAGATATTCTTTAACTTCGTCTCTTGTTTCTGTCTCATCATTATAGGGTGTATCTTCACCGTTTTGAACACGTTGAAGAAAAACATTGCTTCGATCTGGGCCTTTGGTGACATATTTAAAAAGATACTTGATGAAAATAGTCTTGTTACACAATTCAACATTTATAGTCCCATGTATTTTTTTAGCAACAATAAATTTGAAGGTACAACATATTTATTATCAAGTCTGATGCCTGATTTCGTGACATATCGACTAGTATTTCTTCGTCTATAGAGAACAAACCCATTTCCATCAATGGTAGTTTCTTCTTGGAAATTTTTTGGGAATTTTTTGGTACATCTTCCATCTTTCATGCAAGGTGCATTTTTATTATAATCTCCGCAAGGACCATGTATCATATGTTCTGCAACCAAGATATATCCTAATGGATCAATTTCTAGGTCTGGAATTTCTGCGGTGATTAGAGAGTCTATTGATTCAACACTTGATTGAGAAGTTTCATTGGATACCCAAAATATTATATGAGCATGTGGTAAACCTCTCTTTTGGAACTCAAGTGTGAAGAACTGTGAAAAACATAGGTGTAAACCAAAAAATTAAAAGGAATATAAATAAATGACAACTAAATGATAGATGTCAGTGAAAAGGTACCTGCAACAAATAGCCCAAATATAGATCCAGATCTAATGTCTTGTAATAATTCATTGAGTTTTAAATTGAAAACTCGTACAATGACGTCTAATCTATCGGCAGGAGCCTGTCCAGGCTCAAGGCTTTCAGTGATTTCTATCCAATTTGGATTACATGTGAAAGTGACAAAAAATCAGGAGGTCCATATAATTTACAAATAGCTAAGCCATCATGATAATTTTGAAGCATATATCGTCGTCCTCCGACATGTGAAGCTGGAAGAATTACTCTTTTTCCCCATTTCTTCACCGTTTATACAGCCACGACTAACAGCATCAGATATTCCTTGAATACTTTCCATTCTAAGTTTTGTTTGATTTTGAACAATATATTGAAGGCGAGATTCATCGATAGCTGCACGCGCATCAACCTTTGCTTGGCTTGATAGCAATCCATAACATAAAAAAAGGGGTTTGGCTGATTTCTTCTATAGTGAAATTGGTAGCAATAATATTCTTGCATAGTCATGTGGCAACATTTTGGTTTGTTAGCCAGATTCACTCCATTATATAGAACACCAACTTGAAACCCTCATTCACCAAAAGGGAATAAAAGGGGATAATGCAATGCCATATATGCCGGGTGCAAAGAGGAAATACGTTTTAATTCTCGGCTATGTGTTTCAATGATGATATCTCGCTTAAATTTATCCAAAGAGAAATCCCCAACAACTAACAATGCAAGTTCATCAGTTGTTGGTAGATTGTATTGAACTGAGTCACCTTCTTTTGCACCTATTATTCTAATAATGAAATTTTCGTCACCATATTCAGCCATACGATCCCTGGCCATTCTAAAACGTTTTAGCAAATGGATTGCATTCATCTAGCATTTTTATGAGTTCCTCTATAATCGAAGGATCAAGAACTTCAGCGGTCATATTGTTTGAATTGAGACATTTTAATCTATTTTGCACTTCATTTGCAGTATCATATATGTAAAGTTGTAAATATTTTGGAGATGAGCCATCACTTGGTAAAAGAGAACCAATTCGATGATGAACCTGGCCACATATTTTGAAAAGTGGAGGCCCACAGACCATCATTCATAGTATTATCGATTTGTGCACCCATGGATGTAAAGCAAATAAACAATTGTACTGGCGTATGCTTCTCACAAATCTTTTTGATATTGAATCACCGTGGAACTTAGACAATGATGCTAATGGCTCAGGCCTAGGTGTGTAAGAAGGAATTGATAGCTTTCCACCCTTGCAACAATTATAATATTGGACAATTCCATCTCTATTACTGGAATTGCGTTCCGCATGCCAAAATAAAGCATGGCAATGTTGGCATTCATAGTCTGGTGTTCCAAGATGGGACCTATCTCGATATGAAGCTATAAGATGCATTTGTTACAATATATGTCGGTGGTTAGTTATGGGAAGAAAAATAAAGAGGTGTAAAGTTTTTAAGAATACTATTCCCATACCTTTAAGGGCATTTATATATTCTGAAGAGAAATAAACACTGGCCATGGGTGTGTTAATGCTATGTCTAGGTCCTGCGCAACAATTAATTAAATCAAAGACTATGACATTAAAATACTATGAATTTGGTTTCAAATTTTTTTGGCTCAACTACCTCTGGTTAGCAAACGTTTTTGTTCAAGTGCCCGCTTTCGATTTTGGCGTGCAAGTGTGGCATTCTTGGATACTACAACGTTGCAAATATTTTTAGGAGTAAACATAATAGTTGATGCTGACTGTTGTATTGTTTCAGAGGACCTGTTAGAAGGTGTGTGATTCTCGTTGCCCATGGCCTGCATCTCAGAAAAAACAAATTGACTGAATTTTTTTAGTTTAAAGTAGTTTTTTAGTTGTACCTATGTAGTTTATGTCTTTTTTCTCTTTTATTTGTATATTTAGTTTGTTAATAAGCTTACAGTAGTAGCAAATGCATATAAAAATCTGTGCTAAGGTATTCCGAGCAAATATTTAGAAGTTAGCTAAGCTCGTGTTTCCAATCCAATGATTAGGATATAATATGAATTTGTAAAAAACATAACAAATTACTAAGCGAAGGATCATAATAACTGAATATTCATTTAAGTAAACCACACTGTTTATGAAAAAGGATTATATAATGAAATGTAACTTGATGAAGCATTTTTTCTCTAACCAGATATGTAGAAGTTAATGCAGCTCTCCATCTTTTTTTCCAAACCAAATATAAGGATTTACTGTATATTGAAATTAGCAAAGCAGTGAGCCATAAATCCATGGACAAATCTGTACTATACATTCAAAAAATGAATGTCTTATCTAGTGGTAATGCAGCAAGCACACAGAATGTTTAGAGTAAATGTACAAAGCAATAGATAGTAAAGCACACTTTTTATGAAAAGGATTCTATAATGAAATGTACCTTGATGAAGCAGGTTTTTTCCCTGACAGATATGTAGAAGTTAATGAAGCCCTTCCTTTTTCCAAACCAAAGATAATATTTTCTATAAATTGAAACTAACAAAAATAGTTAGCAGTGAATGCATGGACATATATGTGATAAGGTACTATAGATTAAATAAATGAACGTATTGTTTAGAGGTAATGCAGCAAATACACATAATGTTTAGAATAAATGAAATGTACCTTGATGAAGCAGGTTTTTACCTGACCAGATATGTAGAGGTTAATGAAGCCCTTCCTTTTTCCAAACCAAAGATAAGGATTTTCTATAATTTGAAACTAACAAAACAGTTAGCAGTGAATGCATGGACAAATATGTGATAAGGTACTATAGATTAACAAAACAGTTAGTACAACACATATGTATTTGGGAAATGTAATTAAATGGATGACCAATACTTGCATTGGGAAGTTACCAAGTGCAAGCATACATAATGTTTAGAGTAAATGTACAAAGCAATATATAGTAAAGCACATTGTTTATGAAAAGGATTCTATAATGAAATGTACCTTGATGAAGCAGGTTTTCTCCCTGGCCAGATATGTAGAAGTTAATGAAGCCCTTCCTTTTTCCAAACCAAAGATAAGGTCTTTCTATAAATTGAAAGTAACAAAACAGTAAGCAGTGAATGCATGGACAAATATATGATAAGGTACTATAGATTAAAAAAATGGACGTCTTGTTAGAGGTAATGCAGCAAGCACACATAATGTCTAGAGTAAATGTTCAAAGCAATGGATAGTTATGCAAAGAAGAAATACGTAATAGTACCACTACTGGGAAAAAGTTATATTGGAGGACACTATTAGGAAAAGGAATGTGTAATCAAATGTTTCTTGATGAAGCAGATTTTATTTCCCTGAGCAAATTTGTAGAATTTTATGAAGCCCGTGCTTCCAAACCGAAGATTATAATTTACTGTAAGCAGTAAATGCACGGTCAATTATATGGTGAAGTAGTATAAATACAAAATAAACGTCATGTTTATAGGAAATGTAGCAAGAATGTGTAATGTGTAGAGGAAATCTAGCAAGCACATTGACTATATACGACAGGACGGGGAAAAGATCAGTACCACTACACACCCAAGCTATAATTTTGTATCAAATTAAATTAATAATGACAAAGCAGTAAGCAGTAAATGCACGGTCGATTATATAGTGAGGTACTTTAAATAAAAAAAATAAACATAATCGCCATTGACAATATGAAAAGCACAAAACCCTAATAGTGAGAGCAGATAGACATATGTATTTGGGAAATGTAATTGAACGGACGACTAATACTTGCATTGGGAAGTTACCAAGTGCGAGCAGATAGACAGACCTCTGATGGATAAAAGACATATGTATTTGCAAACCCTAATAGTGAGGAACGGACGACCAATACTTGCATTGGGAAGTTACCAAGTGCGAGCAAATATACAGACATCTGTTGGGTAAAAGACATGTATTTGCAAACCCTAATAGTGAGGACACTGAAGTGCAAGCATGAAAGGGAAATGTGCCCTTGGGCCATTTCTAAGTATTTTGGTGATTTAGTGTCCAACACAAGTGCCTAAGTGTAAAAAGGTGGACAAAGTACAAATCAAGAATTAAGGTATGTTTCTCAGACTTAGTACATTGTTTTATGGACTAATGTATTGTGTCTAAGTGCTGGAAACAGGAAAAATTCAATTGGAAATGTCTTGGCTCGAGCAGCCAAGAATCTGCTGAGTCTGCAAGCACCGGACTGTCCGGTGGTGCACCGGACAGTGTCCGGTGCGCCAGGCTGGCTCGAGCGAAGTGGCTGCTCTCGGGAATTCACCGGCGACGTACGGCTAAAATTCACCGGACTGTCCGGTGTACACCGGACTGTCCGGTGAGCCAACGGTCGGCCAGGCCAACGGTCGGCCGCGCAATCTGCGCGGGACACGTGGCCGAGCCAACGGCTAGAAGACGGCAACCGGACTGTCCGGTGTGCACCGGACATGTCCGGTGCGCCAACGGCTCTCAGGCTGCCAACGGTCGGCTTCGCTATTTAAGGAAGGAAATCGGGCACCGGACAGTGTCCGGTGTGCACCGGACTGTCCGGTGCGCCAGTCGACAGAAGGCAAGATCAACCTTCCAAGATTGCTCCCAACGGCTCCTAGCTGCCTTGGGGCTATAAAAGGGACCCCTAGACGCATGGAGGAATACACCAAGCATATCCTAATCATTTCTAAGCACCAAGACATCGATTTCGCGCGTTCTTTTCATTGTGATAGCATATAGAGCTCTAGTGGAGTTGTGAACTCATTGAGTTGTGTTGCGAGCTCTTGTTGCGACTTGTGTGCGTGTTGACACTCTGATTCTTGTGTCTTGTGTGCGTTGCTAATCCCTCCCTTGCTCCGTGTTCTTTGTGAATTTCAAGTGTAAGGGCGAGAGGCTCCAAGTTGTGGAGATTCCTCGCAAACGGGATTGAGATAAAGCAAGCAAAACACCGTGGTATTCAAGTGGGTCTTTGGACCGCTTGAGAGGGGTTGATTGCAACCCTCGTCCGTTGGGACGCCACAACGTGGAGTAGGCAAGCGTTGGTCTTGGCCGAACCACGGGATAACCACCGTGCCATCTTTGTGATTGATCTTTGTTGGTTATTGTGTTTTGTTGAGGGATTCCTCTATAGCCACTTGGCAATTATTGTGCTAACAATTAACCAAGTTTTGTGGCTTAAGTTTTGAAGTGTTACAGGATCACCTATTCACCCCCTCTAGGTGCTCTCAATTGGTATCGGAGCCGTTCTCTTCACAAAGGGACTAACCGCCCGAAGAGATGGATCCTAAGGGGAAGGGAATCGTGATCAACGACAAAGAGAAGGAATCCTTCGTCAACGAGCCGAAGGACGACAAGCCTACCGACTCCGGCTCGGGCCATAGACGGAAGGAAGGGAAGAAGAAGAAGACGAGGCGCATCAAGGAGATTGTCTATTACGACGACAGCGACGAGTCCACTTCTTCCCAAAAGGACGACGACCACAACGACTACGAGAGAAGGAAACCGGTTAATTCGAACTTTTCTTTTGACTACTCTCGTATTCCGCAAAGTTCAAATTCACATTTGCTCTCCATTCCACTCGGCAAGCCCCCACACTTTGATGGGGAGGACTACGGATTTTGGAGCCACAAAATGCGTAGTCACCTATTCTCTCTCCATCCTAGTATATGGGAGATTGTGGAGAGTGGAATGCATTTTGATAGTTCGGATAGTCCCATGCTCATTAATGAACAAATTCATAAGAATGCACAAGCTACTACTGTTCTTCTAGCTTCTTTGTGCAGGGATGAATACCATAAAGTGAGCGGCTTGGATAACGCCAAGCAGATCTGGGACACCCTCAAGATTTCTCATGAGGGGAACGACGTCACCTTGCTCACCAAGATGGAGTTGGTGGAGGGCGAGCTTGGACGGTTCGCGATGATAAGGGGCGAGGAGCCGACACAAACATACAACCGGCTCAAGACCCTTATCAACAAAATAAGGAGCTACAGAAGCACGCGATGGACGGACCACGACGTCGTCCGACTGATGCTAAGGTCCTTTACCGTTCTTGATCCTCATTTGGTAAATAATATTCGTGAGAATCCCAGGTACACCAAAATGTCGCCCGAAGAAGTCCTTGGAAAATTCGTTAGCGGGCGGATGATGATCAAGGAGGCGAGGTACGTGGACGACGCCTTGAATGGTCCGATCAACGAGCCGCAACCCCTTGCTCTCAAGGCAACAAGAAGCAAGGAGGCGCTACCTAGTAAGGTGGCACAAATTGAGGCAGCCGGACTTAATGATGAAGAGATGGCCCTCATCATCAAAAGATTCAAGACGACGCTTAAAGGTCGCAAGGGACAGCCAAGCAAGACCAAAGCCAAGGGGAAGCGCTCATGCTTCAAATGCGGTAAGCTTGGTCATTTTATTGCTAACTGTCCCGACAATGATAGTGAACAGGACCAAGGGAGCAAGAGGGAGAAGAAGAAGGCATACAAGAAGGCAAAGGGCAAGGCACATCTAGGCAAGGAGTGGGATTCGGATTGCTCCTCCTCTGACTCCGACAATGAAGGACTCGCCGCCACCGCCTTCAACAAGTCATCCCTCTTCCCAAACGAGCGTCACACTTGCCTCATGGCAAGAGAGAAGAAAGTAAGCACTCATGATACTAGTACTTATGCTTCTTCAAGTGAGGATGAGTCTAGTGATGATGATGAGATAGATTACTCATGCTTATTCAAGGGATTAGATAGATCTAAAATTAATAAGATTAATGAGTTGATTGATGCTTTGAATGACAAGAATAGATTACTAGAAAAACAAGAGGATCTTTTATATGAGGAGCATGATAAATTTGTTAGTGCACAAAAATCTCTTGCTCTTGAAATTAAAAGGAATGAAATGCTCTCTAGTGAATTATCTTCTTGTCATGAAACCATTGCTACTTTAAAAAGTGTTAATGTTGATTTAAATGCTAAACTAGAAGTAGCTAGTAAATCTAATTCTTGTGTAGAATTTGTTGAAACTTGTAATAGGTGTAAAGACTTCGATGTTGATGCTTGTAGTGATCATTTAGTGTCAATTTCCAAATTAAATGAGGAATTGGCTAGTCTTAATGCCCAACTTAAGATTAGCAAGAATGAATTTGACAAGCTAAAATTTGCAAGGGATGCCTACACAACTGGTAGACACCCCTCCATTAAGGATGGACTTGGCTACAAGAGGGAAGCCAAGGACTTGACAAGCCATAAGGCTCCTATCTCCGCCAAGGAGAAAGGGAAGGCTCCTATGGCTAGTAATGCTAAAAAGAACCATGCTTTTATGTATCATGATAGGATACAAACTAGAAATGCTTATAGGAGTTATAATGCTTATGATGATTTTGATTCTCATGCCATGTTTGCTTCTAGTTCTTCCTATATGCATGGTAGAGATATGTCTAGGAGAAATGCTATTCATCATGTGCCTAGAAAGAATATTATTCATGCTCCTAGGAAAGTAATGAATGAACCTTCTACAATTTATCGTGCTTTAAATGCGTCCTTTGCTATTTGTAGAAAGGATAGGAAAATAGTTGCTAGGAAGTTAGGGGCAAAATGCAAGGGAGACAAAACTTGCATTTGGGTCCCTAAGGATATTTGCACTAACCTTGTAGGACCCAACATGAGTTGGGTACCTAAGACCCAAGCCTAAATTTGCCTTGCAGGTTTATGCATCCGGGGGTTCAAGCTGGATTATCGACAGCGGATGCACAAACCATATGACGGGGGAGAAGAAGATGTTCACCTCCTACGTCAAAAACAAAGATTCCCAAGATTCAATAATATTCGGTGATGGGAATCAAAGCAAGGTAAAAGGGTTAGGTAAAATTGCAATCTCAAATGAGCACTCCATCTCTAATGTGTTTTTAGTAGAGTCTCTTGGATATAATTTGCTATCTGTTAGTCAATTATGCAATATGGGATATAACTGCTTGTTTACAAATGTAGATGTGTCTGTCTTTAGAAGATGTGATGGTTCACTAGCTTTTAAGGGTGTACTAGACGACAAGCTTTACTTAGTTGATTTTGCAAAAGAAGAGGCCGGTCTAGATGCATGCTTAATGGCTAAGACTTGCATGGGCTGGCTGTGGCATCGCCGCTTAGCACATGTGGGGATGAAGAACCTCCACAAGCTTCTAAAGGGAGAACATGTGATAGGTCTAACCAATGTTCATTTCGAAAAAGATAGACCTTGTGCAGCTTGTCAAGCAGGGAAACAAGTGGGAGGCTCTCATCACACCAAAAATGTGATGACAACATCAAGACCCCTGGAGCTGCTACATATGGACCTCTTCGGACCCGTCGCCTATCTGAGCATAGGAGGAAGTAAGTATGGTCTAGTTATCGTTGATGACTTTTCCCGCTTCACTTGGGTGTTCTTTTTGCAGGATAAGTCTGAAACCCAAGGGACCCTCAAGCGCTTCCTAAGGAGAGCTCAAAATGAGTTTGAGCTCAAGGTGAAGAAGATAAGGAGCGACAACGGGTCCGAATTCAAGAACCTTCAAGTGGAGGAGTTTCTTGAGGAGGAGGGGATCAAGCACGAGTTCTCCGCTCCCTACACACCTCAGCAAAATGGTGTGGTAGAGAGGAAGAACAGGACGCTCATAGATATGGCGAGAACTATGCTTGGAGAATTCAAGACCCCCGTGTACTTTTGGTCGGAAGCCGTGAACACGTCCTGCCACGCCATCAACAGGGTCTACCTTCACCGCCTCCTAAAGAAGACGTCGTATGAGCTGCTATCCGGTAACAAACCTAATGTATCGTATTTTCGTGTTTTGGGAGTAAATGCTACATTCTAGTGAAGAAGGGTAGGAATTCCAAATTTGCTCCCAAAGCCGTAGAAGGCTTTTTATTAGGTTATGATTCAAATACAAAGGCGTATAGGGTCTTCAACAAATCATCGGGTTTGGTTGAAGTCTCTAGCGACGTTGTATTTGATGAGACTAATGGCTCTCCAAGAGAGCAAGTTGTTGATCTTGATGATGTAGATGAAGAAGACGTTCCAACGGCCGCGATACGCACCATGGCGATTGGAGATGTACGGCCTCAGGAACACTTGGAGCAAGATCAACCGTCTTCCTCAACTATGGTGCATCCTCCAACCCAAGATGACAAACAGGTACCTCAAGTGGAGGCACATGATCAAGGGGAGCATAGGATGTTCAAGAGGAAGAAGCACCTCAGGCACCTCAAACCCAAGTTCGAGCGACAATTCAAAGGGATCATCCCGTCGATCAGATATTGGGTGATATTAGCAAGGGAGTAACTACTCGCTCAAGATTAGTTAATTTTTGTGAGCATTACTCTTTTGTCTCTTCTATTGAGCCTTTCAGGGTAGAAGAGGCCTTGCTAGATCCGGACTGGGTGTTGGCCATGCAGGAGGAACTCAACAACTTCAAGCGCAACGAAGTTTGGACACTGGTGCCTTCGTCCCAAGCAAAATGTTGTAGGAACCAAGTGGGTGTTCCGCAACAAACAGGACGAGCACGGGGTGGTGACGAGGAACAAGGCTCGACTTGTGGCAAAAGGTTATGCCCAAGTCGCAGGTTTGGACTTTGAGGAGACTTTTGCTCCTGTGGCTAGGCTAGAATCAATTCGTATCTTGCTAGCATATGCCGCTCACCATTCTTTCAGGTTGTACCAAATGGATGTGAAGAGCGCTTTCCTCAACGGGCCGATCAAGGAGGAGGTGTACGTGGAGCAGCCCCTGGCTTCGAGGATGAACGGTACCCCGACCACGTGTGTAAGCTCTCTAAGGCGCTCTATGGACTTAAGCAAGCCCCAAGAGCATGGTATGAATGCCTTAGAGACTTTTTAATTGCTAATGCTTTCAAGGTTGGGAAAGCCGATCCAACTCTTTTACTAAGACTTGCGATGGTGATCTTTTTGTGTGCCAAATTTATGTCGACGACATAATATTTGGTTCTACTAACCAAAAGTCTTGTGAAGAGTTTAGCAGGGTAATGACGTAGAAATTCGAGATGTCGATGATGGGCGAGTTGACCTACTTCCTTGGGTTCCAAGTGAAGCAACTCAAGGACGACACCTTCATCTCCCAAACTAAGTACACACAAGATTTGCTAAAGAGGTTTGGGATGAAGGACGCCAAGCCCGCAAAGACGCCGATGGGAACCGACGGACACACCGACCTCAACAAAGGAGGTAAGTCCGTTGATCAAAAAGCATACCGGTCCATGATAGGTTCTTTGCTTTATTTATGTGCTAGTAGACCGGATATTATGCTTAGCGTATGCATGTGTGCTAGATTTCAATCCGATCCGAAGGAGTGTCACTTAGTGGCTGTGAAGCGAATTCTTCGATATTTAGTCGCTACGCCTTGCTTCGGGATCTGGTATCCAAAGGGGTCTAACTTTGACTTGATTGGGTACTCAGATTCCGACTATGCTGGATGTAAGGTCGATAGGAAGAGTACATCGGGGACGTGCCAATTCTTAGGAAGGTCCCTGGTGTCATGGAACTCTAAGAAACAAACCTCCGTTGCCCTATCCACCGCTGAGGCCGAGTACGTTGCCGCAGGACAGTGTTGTGCGCAACTACTTTGGATGAGGCAAACCCTCAGGGACTTTGGCTACAATCTGAGTAAAGTCCCACTCCTATGTGATAATGAGAGTGCTATCCGAATAGCGGAAAATCCTGTTGAGCACAGCCGCACAAAGCACATTGACATCCGGCATCACTTCTTGAGAGACCACCAGCAAAAGGGAGATATCGAAGTGTTTCATGTTAGCACCGAGAACCAGCTAGCCGATATCTTTACCAAGCCTCTAGATGAGAAGACCTTTTGCAGGCTGCGTAGTGAGCTCAATATCTTAGATTCGCGGAACTTAGATTGAAATGTAGCATACATGTGTTTATGCTTTTGATTATGTTCATTCTGCATATTGTTGCTTATTGTGGTGCTCAAGTTGTACAAACACTCCCTGGACCTCATAAGTCCTGTTTGCAAGTGATGCACATATTTAGGGGGAGCTGTGCTACAACTTGACCCTTTGAGATTAACCATGTACTTGAGTTTGGTTGTTTTAGTCTCCAAGGAGAATTGAAAGGGAAAAGGTGGACTTGGACCATGCAAGACTTCCACTGCACTCCGATGAAAAAGAGTAACTTTTCCAAGTTCATCTTTATACTCTCACTGCCTTTGTGTTCTTTTTTGAAGATTTTGGTGAGGCAATGGGGTTAAAGGGCCACGATTGATCCCGTTTTGGTGCTTGATGCCAAAGGGGGAGAAAATAAAGGCCAAAGCGATAAATGGATCAGCTACCACTTGAGAGATTAGTGATAAATGGATCAGCTACCACTTGAGAGATTTTGAAAATAATAGAATAGAGCTTTTGGTTTGTCAAAACTCTTTTGTTGTCTCTCTTGTCAAAAGTTGGTTTCTTGTGGGGAGAAGTATTGATTATGGGAAAAAGGGGGAGTTTTTGAAATCTTAAATCAATTTCTCTTAGAATGACTCTCTTTATGTCTTAACATGTGTGTTTGACTAAGAGATAGAAATTTGAGTTTGATTTGCAAAAACAAACCAAGTGGTGGCATAAAGTGATCCATATATGTCAAAATTGAATCAAAACAATTTTGAGTTCTTATTTGATTTGATTTTGTGCTTGTTCTACTTGCTTTATGTTGTGTTGGCATAAATCACCAAAAAGGGGGAGATTGAAAGGGAAATGTGCCCTTGGGCCATTTCTAAGTATTTTGGTGATTTAGTGTCCAACACAAGTGCCTAAGTGTAAAAAGGTGGACAAAGTACAAATCAAGAATTAAGGTATGTTTCTCAGACTTAGTACATTGTTTTATGGACTAATGTATTGTGTCTAAGTGCTGGAAACAGGAAAAATTCAATTGGAAATGTCTTGGCTCGAGCAGCCAAGAATCTGCTGAGTCTGCAAGCACCGGACTGTCCGGTGGTGCACCGGACAGTGTCCGGTGCGCCAGGCTGGCTCGAGCGAAGTGGCTGCTCTCGGGAATTCACCGGCGACGTACGGCTAAAATTCACCGGACTGTCCGGTGTACACCGGACTGTCCGGTGAGCCAACGGTCGGCCAGGCCAACGGTCGGCCGCGCAATCTGCGCGGGACACGTGGCCGAGCCAACGGCTAGAAGACGGCACCGGACTGTCCGGTGTGCACCGGACATGTCCGGTGCGCCAACGGCTCTCAGGCTGCCAACGGTCGGCTTCGCTATTTAAGGAAGGAAATCGGGCACCGGACAGTGTCCGGTGTGCACCGGACTGTCCGGTGCGCCAGTCGACAGAAGGCAAGATCAACCTTCCAAGATTGCTCCCAACGGCTCCTAGCTGCCTTGGGGCTATAAAAGGGACCCCTAGGCGCATGGAGGAATACACCAAGCATATCCTAATCATTTCTAAGCACCAAGACATCGATTTCGCGCGTTCTTTTCATTGTGATAGCATATAGAGCTCTAGTGGAGTTGTGAACTCATTGAGTTGTGTTGCGAGCTCTTGTTGCGACTTGTGTGCGTGTTGACACTCTGATTCTTGTGTCTTGTGTGCGTTGCTAATCCCTCCCTTGCTCCGTGTTCTTTGTGAATTTCAAGTGTAAGGGCGAGAGGCTCCAAGTTGTGGAGATTCCTCGCAAACGGGATTGAGATAAAGCAAGCAAAACACCGTGGTATTCAAGTGGGTCTTTGGACCGCTTGAGAGGGGTTGATTGCAACCCTCGTCCGTTGGGACGCCACAACGTGGAGTAGGCAAGCGTTGGTCTTGGCCGAACCACGGGATAACCACCGTGCCATCTTTGTGATTGATCTTTGTTGGTTATTGTGTTTTGTTGAGGATTCCTCTATAGCCACTTGGCAATTATTGTGCTAACAATTAACCAAGTTTTGTGGCTTAAGTTTTGAAGTGTTACAGGATCACCTATTCACCCCCCCTCTAGGTGCTCTCAAAGCAGATAGACGAAGATCTGATGGGAAAAAGACATTTATGTATTTGTGAACCCTAATAGCCAGGACACTCGGATGTACGATGCTCTGTTTGGGGAAAATAAATTTGTACCTGACGGATGCGGTGCGAAGCAGCGACAACTCGCGATTGGTAACGCCGGAGCCTGGAGCGGTGGAGTCGGGATCTTGAAGGACGCGACAGTGCAGTGCGAAGACGCACGGTCGTGGAGACAGCGAGACTTGAAGGTCGCAGCGGTGGAGCGGGGAGCCGAAACCAGGATGGACGCGCGGCCACGGAGACGGCCACTGCCAGACGGGGGGGTGGCGACGTGGTTTGCAGTCGCGAGCCGGCTGATTTATTCGCCGTTTGGAAGCCTCTGGTAGCGGCTAGCGGCTACAGAGAAAAAAAAGAGCACGCGGAAGGCAGAGTGGAGGGAATAGTAGTGGGTTTGGACGGTTGGATTTGGAATACTGCAGATCATCGAACGACTGAACATTTCTAGGATACGTGGATACATCCAATGACCACCGACGGGCCCTGCTTTAATATAGAGAAATATACTATATTTATATACTATACTAGGTACATGTCTGTGCGTTGCGACGGGATTAACAAAAATTGGTATAAATCATATTTGTAGAGTAAAAAATTACGCATAGCAACAAAAATCCCATCTCAGAAATATTGATGACATCCTTATGTAGATCAGAATAGCATATATTACCATGGTTGAATCATTGAGCATGTACAATGAGTAGCTAAATGTTGATACCAATAACAATGACTAAAAATGATAGCCACTATCAGATTAAAAATATTACCTCCGTCCATGGATTAAATGTTGAAGCATTAATTATCCAAAATGTCCTTTAACACCGCCAATTTCCTCTTGCATGTTTTGATACATTATCATCGAAACTAAAATAGAAAGGCTCTTGATATAGTGGATAGCAATGTAAGGCAACATATCTTTACTTTCTTATAGGGTTAATTGAAATTTGAAAGTGGTTTAAAAATTCTCATCCCTGTCACATTTGAGCTCAATAAATAGCATATACTTATGGTGCCAGAGTCTGGTGCTTAAACTTTTTTTTTTCTCAAGATTGCTCTGGACCGAAGAGGCGTGCATCATTTTTCTTACTTACTGCTTAGTGTTCATGCTCTACTTTGTACTAACAAGCAAGTAGGAATCCAAAGAAGAAGAAAGAGAACATCAGTCCGATGGCATAGTCCGGTCAGTAGCATTAGCGGGTGGTGGATTCAGAAACACTGCTGCTGCTCATGCTTGCGGCCTTGGAGATGCTCTGCAGCGTTAACCACCAGTGTCGGCCTCTTCCCCGGTGCCGGTCCTTGTTGTGCTTCCCGTCCTGAAGCAAAAGATAGTGTGGGGCAAGAATCAGGAACTGCTTCTCGTAGCAGGAAAAAATGGTTTCGAATCATCGCTGACCGACCTAGTTGAAACAACTTTAGTCTATCATGTCTCTGTGCTAGAGCTGTTCGTGGTGCTGCCTGATGGCCTCACACCTCTGCATCTTCTCGTCCTTCCTCGCCCGCGGTGCCTTTGTCACCTCTGCGCGTAGAGCACAGTCGGATTGAGACAGGGCAGCAGAACACACGATAGAGGGGGCACACAAACATTTCATGTCATTCATCCTTTCAATTTTTGCCCCCTCAATTTATTACCATGGGAGACACCTAGAATGGGCCAATATCAAGAGTAAGTCGTTGTTGTCGGCACTTGCTCACTAACAAACAGCTTCAGGTGATAATCCTTGATCCACCAGGGTTACCAAGCCTATTCAAACATCTCATCCACCAAAATTATCTGCAATAATACAGGTTGCTTACAGCAAAAAAAAAGGGAAACCATGTCTTCAAGCAATAATTTGTGCAAAAGCAAAAGTATCTAACCTAGTGAATTGAACTGAAAAAACAACAAACATGTAATTAAACACAGTCAAAATTGGTGACATGAAGAAAGTAAGCAACACACATCCAACGAAATTAAGTATTAATTCAGAGAAGCATAAAATCAGTGTTCATAAGAAACATAATTTCTCTAGTGTAGGTCAAACATAAACTGCAAGGTATGATTTCATATCACTTGGGAAATGTACCAAATGCTCCCAATGGAACATCAACATGATCATGTTAAACTGCATCAAGTACATGTTATCTGTTATTTTAGTGAAAATCCGAACATCACACAGAAGAAACATGGGTGAACTTTTGCTAGCCAAGCTATACAAAAGCTTATTTGATCATGTCAAAGAAAAGAGGAGAAAGATAAAGATAAGTTATATGTACCTCCAAACAATAGAAAATCATTCCTATAAAAGTTGATGCCAAGGAATATCTTCCGTGAATGTGAATTGCTACGAGAGGAACCTTTTGCTAAAAGAAGTGCTGCTAAAGAATGATGTATCCACTTCAGAGGTGCACTGGGACCAGGATTCTGAGGTCCTGAGAAGTTGTATGTCATAAGAAAAAACCCATCTACAGTGTCAGCCAGATGCATGAGATCTTTGGGTCCAAAGTCCTGATTATTGAGCTTTTGCATTCTTGGAGATGGAATAACATAAATTAATTCCAAATGGTGGCTACTTGATTTGAAATTGACTGAATGCAAAGCCTCTCCCAGTTGCTTAACAAATTCAAGTGCCTGTCAAAAACCACAACATGATCATGAGGTGTAATCGCTAGAGATAGAAACAACCGATAATGTTTCAATGCTCTAAGCCTCAGAAAAATCTTTCTATTATTTTAACGATCAGTTTGATATCCTCTACTTTCAATGTACTGTTCTAAAATATTTGCAATGACAATATCATTAACATGCAAAAAAACCATGATCATCGTGTGCTTTATGCCAAAATTAACTTGTTTGCTAAAAGATCTCCAACCAGGATTATGTTTTTGTCATTTTAATCTTTCTTTCTAAACATGCAAGAGTCTTGTACTAATAAAAAGTATGATGTCTATTCAGATCTGCCATGGATATCTAAACAAAGGTGTATATTTCATTTTCCACTTTCAGTTTGGAGTTCACGAATTGTCTGGCATGGATTCAACAATACAAGAACTGCCTGCCAAGTGTTATTTCTTTGTGGTCTATGATTCACAAAAAAAAACCATTTGCTTTGTTAGACTTCTCTATAGTTTGGAGGGGCTATTGGTGCAATCAACTACTATTTCAGAAAGGCAATATGATAATGAAAAGAATGCAAATCTTATATATGACAAAGACTACACAAGTGCACAGGCTGCCATATCTGGTACTGGTAGTTCAGACATGATCATGTAAATTCATTTGTTAAAACAATGTTGCTGCAGAATGGTAACTGAAGTACCATGTAACGTAGCTCTTGATCATCCAGCACGCCATAAATAGCCCATCTTGACCAGGACTCGAGCACAATACCGCCATAGCCCTTATCCCTATTAACTGGCAGACAGAAGTCAGGCCATCATAAAGCATATGTTTATCTGGAACGAGACTGTGCATGAATTTACCTGCATTCACTCACTATTATATCGATAGCTTTTGCCTTTTGCTTTTTTTCGAATAGTAAAACAGCAGGAAGTGCTTTCAAGACAATTCTCGGCACTACCTGGAAAACAAGAATGAAAGCCAAAACTCTTAATTGCGAAAAACATTAATTTCCCCCTACTGTGTACTATGCAGACAGTAAATAAAAGTAGAAAAGATCGCTAACCTATCATTTTACCCCACAGCTAAGCTAACTGCTTGAAGTAGTGGCGGCGGTGGTCGAGCGCGGTCTAGGGCGGCGGCGATGGCTAGACAAGAGGGAGGGAGGGGAGGATGGAGGGGAGAAAGGAGACGACAGATCGGTGGCGGGCATCGGGAATGACGGATCCGGGCGGCCATGGCGACCGCGAATGCTGCCACGTTCCTCGGCGGCCGGCAAAATGTCGGCCACGGGCCTGCTACAGGCCGCGCGCTGCTACAAGCGGCGTGGGGAGTGGGCGGAGGCGTCGGTGGAAGTGTTCGGCGCGGGGGAAGGGGTGGCTTGACGGGGTTTACTACGAAGAGCGGGGACGGCGAGGGCGATTGAGGGGCCTTGCCGTCATCGTCCATGTCTAGAGATGGGGGTGGATGCGGCCAACGCGCTGAGCGGCGGCGGCGGGGGTTGGTGCGAGCGGTGTGGGGTTAGGGTTGCCCGCACGGGGTGGACGAGGCATCGAGGTGAAGCTACGTGACCTTCCATTGGCAGACGCGAAAGCGCGGTGGGGAGAGCGTGCGATGGGAGCCGGTGTACACGGATTATGCGGACGCGAATTCTGCGGGCGCGGACGAGCGGTGCAAGCGCAACACGACAGAACATGGGCACGGAGTGTGGACGCCTACAATGGTGTCTAATAGAATAGTAGAGATAAGAAACTAAAGTTCAGTCAATTGGAGATAAAAACAAGAAATCACCAACCACCAGCAGCGTGCAATTGAGATGTAAATAAATAAAGCAATTTCAACAACCACCAACCTAAGAGCACCATGGTGACAACACTATGCAAAATCCTTGTGTCGACTAACTTAACATGGCAATAGATGTTCAGTATCTGAACAAAGGATGGACAGGGACCAGTTGTTGGAGAATCACAAGGAAAGTAAAAGAGGGGGCGCTGAATGCTAATAGAACTTATGTTAGGAGCCTATGGTGGCTTCCTGATGGAGACCAAGGGACTGGGTAGAGGAGTTTGGAATGGCTGCATAAATAAATGCATAATGAAAAAAAACAAAAACATCATAAAAGCCATGTACAAGTAGAAAATGATCGAGCAAACATGCATTATGATCTGTCAGTGGTGGATATGTGACATCAGCCTTTAGAACAGCTACCAGTGGTACAGATACCGGCGATGCATGAGCTTCATTGGGTGGAGTACATGAAAGCTCTCTTGTGAGTTTTGGTGTTTGGATGATAACTCAATTAAAGGACTAACAAGTGTACTAAGTGTTGAACAGGTGCTTAAGGTAAAGCCTACAGGGTTCAACACAAGTGAACAAATGTGATTGTCCAAGAACTGGATTATGGATACATAATGGACATCACAAGTAAGATGGACATTGCATAAAGTGAGACTCGGGTGCGTAGCTCGGAGACAACTGATCAAGCCAAGGACGGAGGCAAGAAGAGCTTCGAGGTACCAAGTGCACGGGAGAAGGTCAAGGAGGCTGAGGAACCCAAAGCCAAGGGTGAAGAAGAAGGCTTGCAAAGTCAAGGGTGATCGAGTTGAGAACAGCTATGGCACATCAAGATCACTACATAAGGACATGACTTACAACCAATGAGGTAACAGCTACAGTTATGTGGTGTAAGTCATAAGGCTCAAGATCAAGCTCTAAGAAGGAGATCAAGGTCACTAGAAGGAGACCAAGTGTCAAAACCAGAACTGGAAGCAGCCCAAAAGAGCTAAGTTCACCTTGATCTTTAGTTTGGGTTGTTCCTATGTTTGGAGATGTTCTATGTGACCTTTACAGGATGTTGGAGCCAAGTAATGTTAATCTAGATCAAGTCAAGCCGACTTGATGATTTATGAGTCCAACATCTAAGCTCAAGCATATGAAATGCTATAGATTTATTGATTAAGAGAAGGTATGTTTCTATACTTAGTACATTGGTTTTGTGGACTAATATACTTGTCTAAGTGTTAGAAACAGAAAGAAGAAGAAAAGAAGAGAGGTGCAAAGGGCTTGGCTATGTACAGCCAAGGCAGCTCAGTCTGGCACACCGGACTGTCCGGTGGTGCACCGGACAGTGTCCGGTGCGCCAGGCTGGCTCGAGCGAAGTGGCCGCTCTCGGGAATTCACCGGCGACGTACGGCTATAATTCACCGGACTGTCCGGTGTGCACCGGACTGTCCGGTGAGCCAACGGTCGGCCGGGGCCAACGGTCGGCCGCGCGATCTGCGCGGGACACGTGGCCGAGCCAACGGCTAGATGGAGGCACCGGACTGTCCGGTGTGCACCGGACATGTCCGGTGCGCCAATGGCTCCAAGACTGCCAACGGTCGGCTTCGCCGTAAAAGGAAAGAAATCGGGCACCGGACAGTGTCCGGTGTGCACCGGACTGTCCGGTGCGCCACTCGACAGAAGGCAAGATTTGCCTTCCTGGATTGCTTCCAATGGCTCCTAGGCCCCTTGTGCCTATAAAAGGGACCCCTAGGCGCCTCCAGCAAAAAAAATAAGTGCAGCCAACAAGTGTAGACTTCATTGGAATCAATTCTCGCTCTCGCTCTTGTGTGTAACTCTATAGTTTGTGTAGAAGGCACAGCTATAAGCCTTTAGAGAGAGGAGTAGTGCTGCTAAGAGCTAGAGCAAGGTCTTGAGCGTATCGTTACTCTGACGGGGTGCTGCCAAGAAGTTTGTAAGCAGCCGCGGTTCTGTTGTAACCCCCACTCAATAGTGAAAGGCTCTATCTGTCATACTGACAGATCTGAGCAAACGGAGGAAGGAGTTGAAATAGACTCCAAGCCCAGGTGTGGCTAACTCCAACGAGGACTAGGCAAGCATTTCAGGCTTGGCCGAACCTCGGGATAAATCCTTGCGTCTGTGTGCTCTATTCTGTATTGTATCCTGACTCTCTGTCTTACTCGCCTTTATATCTGCACTTCAATACTTATCTGTGGTATAAGCTTGATTTGAAGTGCAGGACATTTTGAGACAGGATCTTCCATTCCGCTGCGACCTACTCGAAGAGTCTTCTCATTCCACTGCGTACTGAGTCTTCGAGTAGAGTAAGATTTAAGTTTCAAAGCGATCATTTTATTCGCCTATTCACCCCCCCTCCTCTAGGCGACATCCAGATCCTGTTCCCGGGCCAAAGGGAACTTTCAATTGGTATCAGAGCTAGGCCTCTCCATTGTGGGCTTAGCCGTCCGGAGATAACGATGTCGTCACAAGAGGTAACTGTAGAACTTCTTTTAGGCGATGGCTCTAATTACAAATCTTGGTCTGTCTCTATTCATAATGCTTTCATGAATGTTGATCCTGATTTGAGACAGATCTTTAGTAGAAGTATTTTTCCATCTGATATTAGTAAAAATCCTTCCAATGAAGAACTAAGATATCTAACTCTAAATCACCATGCATGCAACATCTTAGTTGATTCTCTATCTAGAGGTGCCTATTTTGCCATCATGAGTAGTGATAGTGATCTATTTGTTGATGCTCATGATTTATGGAATAGGATTAAAGAAAGATATTTTGTGGCAAACTGTGATGCTCCTACTCCCTATATTACTTGTGATACTAACCATTCAAAGGGAGAAGAACAAGAACGATGGCGCCCAAACGATGAATCCACCTCGTCGACAGGTTCGTTCTCCACTAGTGATAAATGTTTTCTTGTTAACACTGACGGTGGAGACAAAAGCCATGATGAGGAGGAATATGAGGATGATAGCGAGGATGAATCTTCATCACCTCAAGGTACATTTTCCTATTTGGCTTCCACTGACATTAATGACAGGGAAAATGAGACCAATGATGTGGAAGAAGAGGAGATTCGCCGTTTCTACAACCATCTCAACAAAGCGGACAAAGCTCTCTTGGTTAAGTTGTTGAGAAGGAACAAGGAACAAGGCGAGACGCTTCTCAGGCTAGAGGAGACTCTCATCAAAACAAACAACAGCCTGGAGAAGATGACCAAAGAACATGAGGAGCTAAGGTGCTCTCATGATGTCTTGGTCCAACGGTATGATTCAATGTTAATTGAGCAAAGTAATAATTATGACGCTCTATCTAATGTTGCTCAACTTAAAACTGAAAATTCTATGCGTAGAAGTCAAGTAGAAACAATGAATTTAGAAAAACTTGCTCTAGGTGAAGAGTATGATATGCTGTCATATTCTCATAATAAACTAGTTGATGACCATATCATGCTTAATGTTGCTCATGAGGTTATAATTGTAAACTTAAATTCATGTGAACCTCATTCTCGCACGTGTGCGCATTTGAATTGTATATCATCATGTGCTAACCCCTGTTGCTCAAAGGAAAGCCAATCATTGATTGAGCAACAAGTTTTAGGGTCACAAAAGAAATTCTGTGGGAATAAGAAGCAACGACAACTGAGGAGAAGACGCTTAGCTCAACTCTCTCAAGATATCCACGGGCGCGTGGTGAAGAAGCTTGAGAAAGGAAAAACTGCAGCAAGTGTTAAGCTCAATAAGAAGAATGTTCCCAAAGCTATAAATGAAGAAATCAACATGAACGAGAAAAAAGGTAAAAATTCAATTAGTCATGTTGTTTGTACTAATCATCTCTCCATGTCCTTCAAGCACAAAAAGGGAAGAGGAAAAAGGAGGTGTTTCAAATGCAAGGAGATAGGCCACCTCATCGCATCCTGTCCGTACAAAGACAAGGATGAAGGGACAAGAAGTTGCTTTGGATGCAATAATAAGGATCACATTATCACTTCATGTCCGGTCATGAAGAATCAAGGATGTGCATCCTCCAAGATGACCCTCACCAAGGAAAATGACAAACAGCAAGCGTCATGTCAGGTTGAGCGACGCTTCTGCTATAAGTGTGGTGAGCAGGGTCATATATCAAAGGTATGTTATAAAGGTAAGATTCCTAAAGAAGTGAATGTGTGTCAATCTCATTCACTTAGGAGACCCAAATCATACACTTGTGCTAGATCTATAATGAGATCACCTAGAACTAGCACAAAGGCCATTTGGGTACCAAAGGCACATTTAGATGATCATTATGGACCCATCCCGAGATGGGTACCAAACTGTGCTAACTAGACCATGCAGGTGCCTTGAGATGGACTGGAGACCATGGGAGAGATTAAGACGGTTATCTAAAACTCTATGCTTAAGCTGTTAATTGTTTTGGTGTTTATTGACCCAAGGTTGAATTATTGTGAAACACTAATCCCATGTTCATCTCAAGTGAAATAAGGTGTGTAGGTCCTAAATCATTATTGGAGAATCAAGTAAAGGACTTTGATGAGAATCTACAACTTGCTCTCCAAAGGATGGTACTCGTGTATTTTTAGTACAATTTAGTATTGCTCTTAAGATGGCTTGTTGTGCTACCTGTCTTTGGAGTAGTTATGCTTTATGATTACCTGTGGCAAATGAATCATAATGATGTTTGCTTAATCATGACTGGTGCTATATAGGATATATCTTTTGAATCATTCATGGGTAGCTCTTTCATTTGTTATATCCACACGATTAACTCTCTTGGTGTATATGGATAAACCTGTAACTTTTTGTAAGTCATGCTATGTGCAAATATGACATTTTGTTTAGTGCATGTTCACATGATTACCCTAGTTTAGTATTGTGTGAATTTCAAATCCATGCCGTGCCCTTTTGAGCTATGAGGTGTGTGAGCAAAAGGAGTCCTGAATTGGTGATAACAAGTGCTCTCATAAAGGCAAAGGTATGGAAAATGAAGCTATGCAATTTCATTAACTATTCTTGAAATTCCATTCATTGTGATCATAGCTATGTTCTTGTCTTTCAATTGGTAATATCTTGGTTTAGGTAATTTATGCCTTTAAAATGTTGTTTCTTTTGTGCATCTAAGAAACCTTCTTAATCATGACATGCTTAGATATTTCGCTTTATATACATGATTGTGTTGATCTTCAATTGGTATATGCAATGATAGTTAAATATGAAGCATGTACAGGTTGAGTAAATGTTAGACTTCCGTGAGTATTCAATTGGCTTAGGTGTCACTGAGGCGTGCATTGTTGAATTTAGTCAACCTTTCATTTAGCCTTCAATTGGTGTTAAGTGGCTTTTCAATTGATATTCAAGTTGGCATCCTTGTGTGATGAAAATGATAGAGTATGCCTTGACCAAGGTATGTTGTGATCCCCTCTAGTTCTAAGGAAGCTAGAATGTGCAAAGTGCAAGTCATTCAAATACTTGATGCACAACTTGAGGGGGAGCACACATAACTTGTGTCTTTTGAGACTAACTGTTTCTTGAGTGATCTTGTATAGTCTCTAGGTGGAAAAGAGAAGATAAGCAAGAAATGGAGCAATCTGGACTTGGGTACCTCTGTAAGTCAAGAAATTGGTATCTCAAGTTGTGAGTAAGTGCATATCTGTAGATTGCTCGTGCTCTATAATATCTGGTGATAATAGATGCTTAAATATCATGGAGCCATGATAATAAATGAACTTTGCATTGGTATTTTTAAATTGGTATCTTTCAATTGGTAGCCGTAATAGTTCGCTTCAATTGACATCTTTTGATAATCATGAGAATAGAAGTTTCTTCTTGTGCCCAATACTATAACTTGTTCTAAGTTTGGTGACTTAGCAACAAGAAAAAGTTAGGAGAAAGAATCAGGCACAAGTGTGGAGAAGCTCTCGAGAGATTAACTACTTTCAAGATGGGAAGTACACTACAACATGGTAAAGGTACAAAAGGGAGTATTAATCTTTTTGCATATATGTATCTTGCCTAAATGTTGATCGGGCATATGCTCAATAAGTAAGGGGGAGTTTTGATAGTCGTTTTCCTCCTTAACACCCTGCTGTCCCTTGACACAATCATATGTTCTTGCTTGAGTATGGTTTTTGGTGTTTGATGTCAAAGGGGGAGAATTTGTGTATTAAAGCTTATCTCAACCTGAGAGGAAAGCTTATCCTAATGGGTGATGTGTTAGTTTGAGCTTTGCAAAGTGTGATATTCATATGTTTCTTGCAATGTTGCTCATATGGACTAGTGTTTCCGCTGCGATGAATTATTTGGCTTCTATAGTGTAATAGATAGCCATGTGGTTAATGGTGCTTTAAGATTGTCTTAAATTAGTGTCTTAGTTTAAATTGGTATTAGTTTGAATTGGTATCTTAATGATGAATAGTGGTAGGTTGATATTCCTGTGATATATCCACTATTTTGAATGGTGTTTAACTCTGATTATGTGCATTTGTGTGCATTTGTGTGATACAGTATCATGGTTTGATTCTTGACACAATGCATCCTAAAAAGTGCTAAGGTGTAGAAATGTTTCGAATTGCCTAAGTATGTGCAAATTGGCGTCTGAGGCCAAAATTAGGTTCTTGAAGTAAGCACATATTTAGGGGGAGCATTCTAATTCAAAATTTGTGCTTCAAAGCTTATTCTTATGTAAGCTTTAATTGTGTTGCCATCAATCACCAAAAAGGGGGAGATTGAAAGCTCTCTTGTGAGTTTTGGTGTTTGGATGACAACTCAATTAAAGGACTAACAAGTGTACTAAGTGTTGAACAGGTGCTTAAGGTAAAGCCTACAGGGTTCAACACAAGTGAACAAATGTGATTGTCCAAGAACTGGATTATGGATACATAATGGACATCACAAGTAAGATGGACATTGCATAAAGTGAGACTCGGGTGCGTAGCTCGGAGACAACTGATCAAGCCAAGGACGGAGGCAAGAAGAGCTTCGAGGTACCAAGTGCACGGGAGAAGGTCAAGGAGGCTGAGGAACCCAAAGCCAAGGGTGAAGAAGAAGGCTTGCAAAGTCAAGGGTGATCGAGTTGAGAACAGCTATGGCACATCAAGATCACTACATAAGGACATGACTTACAACCAATGAGGTAACAGCTACAGTTATGTGGTGTAAGTCATAAGGCTCAAGATCAAGCTCTAAGAAGGAGATCAAGGTCACTAGAAGGAGACCAAGTGTCAAAACCAGAACTGGAAGCAGCCCAAAAGAGCTAAGTTCACCTTGATCTTTAGTTTGGGTTGTTCCTATGTTTGGAGATGTTCTATGTGACCTTTACAGGATGTTGGAGCCAAGTAATGTTAATCTAGATCAAGTCAAGCCGACTTGATGATTTATGAGTCCAACATCTAAGCTCAAGCATATGAAATGCTATAGATTTATTGATTAAGAGAAGGTATGTTTCTATACTTAGTACATTGGTTTTGTGGACTAATATACTTGTCTAAGTGTTAGAAACAGAAAGAAGAAGAAAAGAAGAGAGGTGCAAAGGGCTTGGCTATGTATAGCCAAGGCAGCTCAGTCTGGCACACCGGACTGTCCGGTGGTGCACCGGACAGTGTCCGGTGCGCCAGGCTGGCTCGAGCGAAGTGGCCGCTCTCGGGAATTCACCGGCGACGTACGGCTATAATTCACCGGACTGTCCGGTGTGCACCGGACTGTCCGGTGAGCCAACGGTCGGCCGGGCCAACGGTCGGCCGCGCGATCTGCGCGGGACACGTGGCCGAGCCAACGGCTAGATGGAGGCACCGGACTGTCCGGTGTGCATCGGACATGTCCGGTGCGCCAACGGCTCCAAGACTGCCAACGGTCGGCTTCGCCGTAGAAGGAAAGAAATCGGGCACCGGACTGTCCGGTGCGCCACTCGACAGAAGGCAAGATTTGCCTTCCTGGATTGCTTCCAACGGCTCCTAGGCCCCTTGTGCCTATAAAAGGGACCCCTAGGCGCCTCCAGCAAAAAAAAAAGTGCAGCCAACAAGTGTAGACTTCATTGGAATCAATTCTCGCTCTCGCTCTTGTGTGTAACTCTATAGTTTGTGTAGAAGGCACAACTATAAGCCTTTAGAGAGAGGAGTAGTGCTGCTAAGAGCTAGAGCAAGGTCTTGAGCGTATCGTTACTCTGCCGGGGTGCTGCCAAGAAGTTTGTAAGCAGCCGCGGTTCTGTTGTAACCCCCACTCAATAGTGAAAGGCTCTATCTGTCATACTAACAGATCTGAGCAAACGGAGGAAGGAGTTGAAATAGACTCCAAGCCCAGGTGTGGCTAACTCCAACGAGGACTAGGCAAGCATTTCAGGCTTGGCCGAACCTCGGGATAAATCCTTGCGTCTGTGTGCTCTATTCTGTATTGTATCCTGACTCTCTGTCTTACTCGCCTTTATATCTGCACTTCAATACTTATCTGTGGTATAAGCTTGATTTGAAGTGCAGGACATTTTGAGACAGGATCTTCCATTCCGCTGCGACCTACTCGAAGAGTCTTCTCATTCCACTGCGTACTGAGTCTTCGAGTAGAGTAAGATTTAAGTTTCAAAGCGATCATTTTTATTCGCCTATTCACCCCCCCTCTAGGCGACATCCAGATCCTGTTCCCAGGCCAAAGGGAACTTTCAGTACATGTATGGTCAGTGAATAAAGTTTTGATATCTGTATTTAGACGAGGATTCTTACAAAGTTGATTATACCAATTCAAGATGCACATTTGGGGGCAGGGGATCATAATCACAATAAAAAATTGGACTGGAATGAAAAGAGAATGTCCGGTAATGCAACTACATTGGATTACTTTCAAACCTTTGATTAATTAGAGTTTGGAGGCGTGATGCCTTAAGAGTGGGGAAGGCAAGTTTTTCTCGGAAAAGGAGGTTGACTTCAATAAGTTTTTTCAGTAATGGCAATGAGTGATGATACTACTATGACTAATTATTATATATTATTGAAGATTAAGTACTAACCTGGCTTGCATCCATGTTTGAGTTGCAATGTGAAAACCTTTCCCTTAGACCCTGAAACAAAGGATTCAGAAAAAAATATGAACACTGGGAACAGAGGAAATGGTGGTAGTGGCAGCATGGTAGCATGTCACAGAGGGAAACAAACCTGAAGGCGCACAACATCACTGTAGAAAAAGTGCATTGTCCTCCTCCCAGAAATTTGTTATTGAAGAATAAACCAAGGAATTAGAATTAGATAGGAACTAAGTACACAACATAGTGGTACAATTCCCAGTTCCTAGTTATTTTATTTATTATCTGAAGATAATATCTCATTCTTGACTGGTAACAGGCATTTAACAAACCTAAAATTTGGTGTTCACTGATTGGCATTTGAAAATGATAAAGGACTAAGTAAGATATATAGAAGATCCAATATCCTCTCCTTTTTGAAGCTTCCTAATACGAGTATTTTCTTATCAAATGGTGAAATATAAAACCCTCTGATTTATATGGTCTCTACGGGTACCTAACTATTATACTATATGTATAGGTGGAGACGCACCCACCCTTTATTTGCTTCAGACTTTAGAGACGATCGAGTCAGTATAATACTATTATAAAGGTTGTTTTATTAATTAAGTCAGAATGGGATTGCAGAAGAAGATACGTAGTTGTCTGACGCATTGCTGCTACTCGCTGATTCCTTCCCGACCACTGCTTCGCACCCGCCGTTGTTTCGGACATTGACAGACAGGCTCACAGCCAATTCTGTGTGCCATTTCATATAGAGCCATCTAGTTGATAATTTGGTCAAAACCAATTACCTGCAGGGCCAAGAAAATGAACAGAAGTATAGAATTACTATCACACATGAATGGTCGCTGATTGCTCACAAGAGACTTATGAATACTAATATATATTGAAGAGACGAGAAGGAGCAGGGAGAAAAAGAAGAAAGCTAGCTTTACCTGTATCAAATCGCTTTCTTTATCAATATTATGCCAAAATCGTTAGTGAATTAGACCATGAAAAATACCAGTGTGAAACTAATAACGGAATAGTGATAAACTACTTCAAAAGACATGAAAAAAGACCCTCTTCTTTCCAGCATAATTCACTCCACTGAATTGTTATTTCTGTTATGTTAATAGTTGAATTGGAAAGGAATGAAAGTAAAATGAAATCAACTGTGAAAAAATAGTACAATACTCAGTGATTCTATCTATAGTGCAACATGATTCAAACAGTGTTTTTCTTACATATGCAAAGGAAATTCATATATTGAACTTATATGATCTTGCACATAATACATAATCGTGATTGAACATTTTAGTAGTACTTCAATCTAGCCCTTCTTCAAATATAAGCTATTTAGCCGCACAATCATCAGATGAGTAAAGGATGCCGAATGACCCAAACATCATTCTAAGTGGGGAAATGAAAAGTCTCCTTTCCAGCTAATAGCAAATCCACGAGTACATATGTGATTTAGTGCAGCATCTGATGTAGCACTGAGTCAACAAATAGAAGTGAACATATAAACCTATTGAGATGGTATGCACCATATTATTGTCAATAACATGACTTTCAACACATCCATTGGCACTTTGTTACAGAGAAGGTATAATAGAATTACAAGGAGCGAATGATCAAAAGTGATCAAAACACATAAGCAACTAAAAACTCAGTAAACCATTTATTGAATAAACAAGCAAAAAAAACTTTCAATTTGAATGGTTCAGTATAAATCCATCATGTTAGTATCGAATCGGATGGAACTCTGCATAGTTTCAGCTTAGCTATTATAAGTTTAGGTAACCAGTGGGCTAAGACAGTGCAAGTTCATTTTCAAAATAAGGAAAAACAGAGAGTGCTAGAAATTTGGAACAAAAAGATGACTATGACATATAGTTCACTACCTTCTGCCTACAATTGGTTCATATTTTGTAGGTAACTGAATCCAATTCCCCTCAGGATCCTTTACATGGCTTCTGTCTGAGGCAAATGATTAAAGAAACAAAGGAGCATGAATCACACGGAAGAGTCTGCAAATAATATGTGGGGGATAACTATAGTAAGTTGCATCTAAGTATAAACTATGCTGCCCCTTCTAACCAAGGATCAAGAAAAACATGATCTTCACAGAAGAAAAAACTCAACCCATGCTGTAGAAAGCCTCCTTTCCTCTTATACAGTCATGCATGACATTGCAATCTTGCATGCACACTATGATATGGCCCCCAAAATATGAATCAATAAAATTAATTCTAAACATGGATAGATGAATTTACTGTTGAGTTCATAAATGCAGATCTGGTGACTGGTTGAGTTCTTGAGGTCCTCCTCGGTGAAGTTGGTCGTCATCTTGGTGATGATGAAGCCAGTGATGTCGAACGTCTTCATCCTCTATTCTCAAAGCGCGCAGCGCAAGGATGGTGGTCCGACGAGGTGCTGGTCAGCTCGTCCAGGAGACGTGGGCGGCAGTTGCGGCTACGACGGGGGCGACATCAGCGGGAGACGGAGATGTGAGAGCCTCCGTGCCGTTGGAGATGGCTGTGGCGGGGGCATGGACCGGGAGCGAGGGGAAGAGGTGGGGCGCGTCGCGGAGCTGGATCTTGCTCGACGCGGCCGGGGAGGAGCAGGTGCTAGACGCCGATAAGGACGCCATCATGCGCCGCGTCGACATCAACGCGCGCGACCTCCGCATCCTCGACCCGCTGCTATCCTACCCCTCGGCGAGGTGGCGTTGCTGCTGCTGCCGGTCGATCGTCATGGGGGTGAGACGACACGCGCTCGGCGGTGCCAGCCCAAGCTCCAGCTCCATGCCACAAGTCTTCTTGCTTGCTGGCAACGCTGCGAGCGTTGGGACTTGGATGCTCTCTGTTTCCTGTAGAAACGCGCGCGCTGGCTGCTGCAGCTGCATGGAGGGGAGAAAGCTTGGGATTCGGATGCGATGGATGGCGGTCGTGGGTGGGGATAAGCAGATGCTCTGCGCAGATCCACTCCCTTTGGCAGGAGTCACCGTGATGAAGGGCCGGTGATTCGGAAGCCTCCGCGGGCGGGATTCGCGACGGATTTGGCAGACCGACGATTCAGGATCCATGGATTCGCCGATCCATCTCAAGTCGCGCAAGGAAAGGGGCAGGCGGGCGCTGTTGGGGGAGGGGGGGGGGCAAGGCTGCCATGCCATCCCGCGATCTGTGAGCTCGATCTCGCCGATCTTGCTTCACGCAAGGAAAGGGGAGCCGATCTCGCGTCGTGCAGCTATGGATGGGAGCCGCGCTGCGGGGGAGCGGGACGCGGCTGGGGGAGCGAGGCAGAACGTTTCCTTGCAGCATATGTCAGCGCAGCATTTCATCGAGCGGCTGGTGAAAGTCGCCTAGAGGGGGGGGATAGGGCGAAACTGAATTTTACAAAGTTAATCACAACTACAAGCCGAGTTAGCATTAGAAATAAAAGCGAGTCCGAGAGAGAGGGTGAAAAACAAATCGCAAGCAAATAAAGAGTGAGACACAAGGATTTGTTTTACCGAGGTTCGGTTCTTGCAAACCTACTCCCCGTTGAGGTGGTCACAAAGACCGGGTGTCTTTCAACCCTTTCCCTCTCTCAAACGGTCACTTAGACCGAGTGAGCTTCTCGTCTCAATCACACGGGACACTAAGTCCTCGCAAGGACCACCACACAATTGGTGTCTCTTGCCTCGGTTACAATTGAGTTTGATCACAAGAAGAATGAGAAAGAAAAGAAGCAATCCAAGCGCAAGAGCTCAAATGAACACAACAAATCTCTCTCACTAGTCACTATTGATTGGAATGGAACTAGAGACTTGGGAGAGGATTTGATCTCTTTGGTGTGTCTTGTATTGAATGCTATAGCTCTTATAATGTGTAGAATGTTGGAAACTTAGATGCAATTGAATGTGGGGTGGTTGGGGTATTTATAGCCCCAACCACCAAAATGTGGCTGTTGGAAGTCTGCTGTCGCGCATGGTGCATCGGACAGTCCGGTGCGCCACCGGACACTGTCCGGTGCGCCAGCCACGTCAGCCAGCCGTTAGGGTTCGACCGTTGGAGCTCTGACTTGTGGGGCCTCTGGGCTGTCCGGTGGTGCACCGGACATCTCCTGTAGACTGTCCGGTGCGCCAACTGCGCGTGCTCTGACCTCTGCGCGCGCAGGCGCACATTAAATGCTTTGCAGTCGACCGTTGCGCTCGAAGTAGCCATTGCTCCGCTGGCACACCGGACAGTCCGGTGCGCCACCGGACACTGTCCGGTGCATCACCGGACGGTCCGGTGAATTATAGCGGAGCGCCCTCTGATTTTCCTGAAGGTGAGGAGTTCAGCGTCGAGTTCCCTGGTGCACTGGACACTGTCCGGTGGCACACCGGACAGTCCAGTGCGCCAGACCAGGGTGCCTTTGGGATTTCTTATGCTCTTTTTGTTTGAACCCTTTTTTGGTCTTTTTATTGGTCTATTGTGAACCTTTGACACCTGTAAATCTTATAGACTAGAGCAAACTAGTTAGTCCAATTATTTGTGTTGGGCAATTCAACTACCAAAATCTATTTAGGAAAAGGTGTAAGCCTATTTCCCTTTCAATCTCCCCCTTTTTAGTGATTGATGCCAACACAAACCAAAGCAATTATAGAAGTGCAGAATTGAACTAGTTTGCATAATGTAAGTGCAAAGGTTGCTTGGAATGAAACCAATAAATATTACTTACTAGATGCGCATGGATGTCTTTTCTTCTTATTAACATTTTGGACCACGCTTGCACCACATGTTTTGTTTTTCAAAATGTTTTGGAAATTTTTTTCAAAGTTCTTTTGCAAATAGTCAAAGATAAATGAATAAGATTTTGAGAAGCATTTTCAAGTTTTGAAATTTTCTCCCCCTGATTCAAATGCTTTTCCTTTGACTAAACAAAACTCCCCCTTAATGAAATCCTCCTCTTAGTGTTCAAGAGGGTTTTAGATAATAATTTTGAAGAGGGTATACGAATTTGAAATTGTATCAAAATAAGATACCAATTGAAAAAAAACTTCACCAATTAATAGATTCCATACCAAATAAAAGACTATATTTTTTGAAATTGGTGGTGGTGCGGTCCTTTTGCTTTGGGCTAATACTCTCTCCCCCTTTGGCATGAATCGCCAAAAACGGATATTTGAGTGAAATATAAGCCCTCTTAAACTACTCTCTCCCCCTTTGGACGAAAAATAAAGGAGTGAAAATTATACCAAAGTTGGAGAGTTGTGCGGAGCGACGGCGAAGGATGAATGATTCGGTGGAGCGGAGTGGAAGCCTTGTCTTCGTCGAAGATTCCTTTTCCCTTTCAATCTATGACTTAGCATGAAATGAACTTGAAGAACCTCATTAGTCATAGCACATGAAAGAGATGATCAAAGGTATACATATGAGCTATGTGTGCAAATCATCAATAAAAGTTCCTAGAATCAAGAATATTTAGTTCATGCCTAAGTTTGGTAAAAGTTTGTTCATCTAATGGCTTGGTAAAGATATCGGCTAATTGTTCTTTGGTGCTAACATATGCAATCTCGATATCCCCCTTTTGTTGGTGATCCCTTAGAAAATGATACCGAATGGCTATGTGTTTAGTGCGGCTATGCTCAACGGGATTATCCGCCATGCGGATTGCACTCTCATTATCACATAGAAGAGGAACTTTGGTTAATTTGTAACCATAGTCCCTAAGGGTTTGCCTCATCCAAAGAAATTGCACGCAACAATGGCCTGCGACAATATACTCGGCTTCGGCGGTTGAAAGAGCCCCAGAATTTTGCTTTTTTGAAGCCCAAGACACCAGAGACCTTCCCAAGAACTGGCAAGTCCCCGATGTGCTCTTTCTATTGATTTTGCACCTTGCCCAATCAGCATCGGAATAACCAATTAAATCAAATGTGGATCCCCTAGGGTACCAAATGCCAAACTTAGGAGTATAAACTAAATATCTCAAGATTCGTTTTACGGCCCTAAGGTGAGCTTCCTTAGGATCGGCTTGGAATCTTGCACACATGCATACGGAAAGCATAATATCCGGTCGTGAAGCACATAAATAGAGTAAAGAACCTATCATCGACCGGTATACCTTTTGATCTACGGATTTACCTCCCGTGTCGAGGTCGAGATGTCCATTGGTTCCCATGGGTGTCTTGATGGGCTTGGCGTCCTTCATTCCAAACTTGGTTAGAATGTCTTGAATGTACTTCGTTTGGCTAATGAAGGTGCCCTCTTGGAGTTGCTTCACTTGAAATCCCAAGAAGTACTTCAACTCCCCCATCATTGACATCTCGAATTTTTGTGTCATGATCCTACTAAATTCCTCACATGTAGATTCATTAGTAGACCCAAATATAATATCATCAACATAAATTTGGCATACAAACAAATCATTTGCAAGAGTTTTAGTAAATAAAGTAGGATCGGCCTTTCCGACTTTGAAGCCATTAGCAATAAGGAAATCTCTTAGGCATTCATACCATGCTCTTGGGGCTTGCTTGAGCCCATAAAGCGCCTTAGAGAGTCTATAAACATGGTTAGGGTACTCACTGTCTTCAAAGCTGGGAGGTTGCTCAACATAGACCTCTTCCTTGATAGGTCCGTTGAGGAAGGCACTTTTCACGTCCATTTGATAAAGCTTAAAGCTATGGTAAGTAGCATATGCAAGTAAAATGTGAATTGATTCAAGCCTAGCTACGGGTGCATAGGTTTCACCGAAGTCCAAACCTTCGACTTGTGAGTATCCCTTGGCCACAAGTCGGGCTTTGTTCCTTATCACCACACCATGCTCATCTTGTTTGTTGCGGAAGACCCACTTGGTTCCTACAACATTTTGGTTAGGACGTGGAACTAAATGCCATACCTCATTCCTCGTGAAGTTGTTGAGCTCCTCTTGCATCACCATTACCCAATCCGAATCTTGGAGTGCTTCCTCTACCCTGTGTGGATCAATAGAGGAAACAAAAGAGTAATGCTCACAAAAATGTGCAACACGAGATCTAGTGGTTACCCCCTTATGAATGTCGCCGAGGATGGTGTTCACGGGGTGATCTCGTTGGATTGCTTGGTGGACTCTTGGGTGTGGCGGCCTTGCAACTTGCTCATCCTCCTTATCTTGATCATTTGCATCTCCCCCTTGATCATTGCTGTCATCTTGAGGTGGCTCATCTTCTTGATCTTCCTCTTCATCATCTTGAGCCTCATCCTCATCTTGGGTTGGTGGAGATGCTTGCATGGAGGAGGATGGTTGATCTTGTGCGTGAATGGACTCTTCGATTTTCTTAGGACACACATCCCCTATGGACATGTTCCTTAGCGCGACACACGGAGCCTCTTCATCATCTAATTCATCAAGATCAACTTGCTCTACTTGAGAGCCGTTAGTCTCATCAAACACAATGTCACAAGAAACTTCAACTAGTCCAGTGGACTTGTTAAAGACTCTATATGCCCTTGTGTTTGAATCATATCCTAGTAAAAAGCCTTCTACAGCCTTAGGAGCAAATTTTGATTTTCTACCTCTTTTAACAAGAATAAAACATTTGCTACCAAAGACTCTAAAATATGAAACATTGGGCTTTTTACCGGTTAGGAGTTCGTAAGATGTCTTCTTGAGGATTCGGTGTAGATATAACCGGTTGATGGCGTAGCAAGTGGTGTTGACCGCCTCGGCCCAAAATCGATCCGAAGTCTTGTACTCATCAAGCATGGTTCTTGCCATGTCCAATAGAGTTCTATTCTTCCTCTCCACTACACCCTTTTGTTGTGGCGTGTAGGGAGAAGAGAACTCATGCTTGATGCCCTCCTCCTCAAGGAAGCCTTCAATTTGTGAATTCTTGAACTCTGTCCCATTATCGCTTCTAATTTTCTTGATCCTCAAGCCGAACTCATTTTGAGCCCGTCTCAAGAATCCCTTTAAAGTCTCTTGGGTTTGAGATTTTTCCTGTAAAAAGAATACCCAAGTGAAGCGAGAATAGTCATCCACAATAACAAGACAGTACTTACTCTCGCCGATGCTTATGTAAGCGATCGGGCCGAATAGGTCCATGTGGAGGAGTTTGAGAGGCCTGTCAGTTGTTAAGATGTTCTTGTGTGGATGATGGACACCAACTTGCTTTCTGGCTTGGCATGCGCTACAAATCCTGTCTTTCTCAAAATGAACATTGGTTAGTCCTAAAATATGTTCTCCCTTTAGAAGCTCATGAAGATTCTTCATCCCAACATGTGCTAGTCGGTGATGCCAGAGCCAGCCCATGTTAGTCTTAGCAATTAAGCAAGTGTCGAGTTCAGCTCTATTGAAATCAACTAAGTATAGCTGACCCTCTAACACTCCCTTAAATGCTACTGAATCATCACTTCTTCTAAAGACAGTGACACCTACATCAGTAAATAGACAGTTGTAGCCCATTTTGCATAATTGAGATACGGAAAGAAAATTGTAATCTAAAGAGTCTACAAGAAAAACATTGGAAATAGAATGGTCAGGAGATATAGCTATTTTACCCAAACCTTTAACCAAACCTTGGTTTCCATCCCCGAATGTGATAGCTCGTTGGGGATCTTGGTTTTTCTCATAGGAGGAGAACATCTTCTTCTCCCCTGTCATGTGGTTTGTGCACCCGCTATCGATGATCCAACTTGAGCCCCCGGATGCATAAACCTACAAAACAAGTTTAGTTCTTGATTTTAGGTACCCAAACAGTTTTGGGTCCTTTGACATTAGAGACAAGAACTTTGGGTACCCAAACACAAGTCTTTGATCCCTTGTGTTTGTCCCGAACATATTTGGCAACTACTTTGCCGGATTTGTTAGTTAAAACATAAGATGCATCAAAAGTTTTAAATGAAATGCTAGGTTCATTTGATGCACTAGGAGTTTTCTTTCTAGGTAATTTAGCACGAGTTGATTGCCTAGAGCTAGATGTCTCACCCTTATAAATAAAAGCATGATTAGGGCCAGAGTGAGACTTCCTAGAGTTAATTCTCCTAATTTTGTGCTCGAGATAACCGACAGGGTACAAAATGTAACCTCGTTATCCTGAGGCATGGGAGCCTTGCCCTTAACAAAGTTAGATAATTTTTTAGGAGGGGCATTAAGTTTGACATTGTCTCCCTTTTGGAAACCAATGCCATCCTTGATGCCAGGGCGTCTTCCACTATAAAGCATACTTCGAGCAAATTTAAATTTTTCATTTTAAAGTTCATGCTCGACAATTTTAGCATCTAATTTTGCTATATGATCATTTTGTTGTTTAATTGAAGCCATATGATCATGAATAGCATCAATGTCAACATCTCTACATCTAGTGCAAATAGAAACATGCTCAATGGTAGATGTAGAGGGTTTGCAAGTTTTTAGTTCAACAATCTTAGCATGTAAAATATCATTTTCACTTCTAAGATCGGAAATGGAAGCATTGCAAACATCTAACTCTTTAGCCTTAGCAATCAATTTTTCATTATCAAATCTAAGGCTAGCAAGAGAGGCATTCAATTTCTCAATCTTAGCAATAGAAATAGCATGATCATTTCTAAGGTTGGCATATGAATCATCACAAACATTTGAATCAACCTTAGCAACTAATTTAGCATTTTCATTTCTAAGGTTGGCAATAACATCATGGCAAGTGCTTAGCTCACTAGATAATTTTTCACATTTTTCCCTTTCTAGAGCATAAGCATTCTTAACCTTAACATGTTTCTTATTTTCCTTAATTAGGAAGTCCTCTTGGTTATCCAAGAGTTCATCCTTATCATGAATAGCTAATCAATTCATTTAGCTTCTCTTTTTGTTCCATGTTAAGGTTGGCAAAAAGGGTAAACAAATTATCCTCCTCATTACTAGAATTGTCTTCATCACTAGAGGATGCATATTTAGTGGAGGATTTAGATTTAACCTTGTTCCTTTTGTCGTCTTTTGCCATGAGGCACTTGTGGCCGACGTTGGGGAAGAGAAGTCCCTTGTTGACGGCGATGTTGGCGGCGTCCTCGTCGAAGGAGGAGTCGGTGGAGCTCTCGTTGGAGTCCCACTCGCGGCACACATGGGCATCACCGCCCTTCTTCTTGTGGTACCTCTTCTTTTCCTTTCTTCTCCCCTTCTTGTCGTCGCCCCTGTCACTGTCACTAGAAATAGGACATTTGGCAATAAAGTGACCGGGCTTACCACACTTATAGCAAACCTTCTTGGAGCGGGGTTTGTAGTCCTTCACCCTCCTTTGCTTGAGGATTTATCGAAAGCTTTTGATGATTAAAGCCATCTCCTCATTGTCGAGCTTTGAGGCGTCGATGGGGAGCCTACTTGGTGTAGACTCTTCCTTTTTCTCCTCCGTTGCCTTGAATGCGACGGGTTGTGCTTCGGGCGTGGAGGAGGTGCCTTGCTCGATGATTTTCTTTGAGCCTTTGATCATTAGCTCAAAGCTTACAAACTTCCCTATAACTTTCTCGGGAGACATTAGCTTATATCTAGGATCACCTCGAATTAATTGAACTTGCTAGGGTTAAGAAAAACGAGGGATCTAAGAATAACCTTGACCATCTCATGGTCATCCCATTTTGTGCTCCCGAGGTTGCGCACTTGGTTCACCAAGGTCTTCAAGCGGTTGTACATAGCTTGCGGGTCCTCCCCTTGGTGAAGCATGAAACGATCGAGCTCCCCCTCGATCGTCTCCCGCTTGGTGATCTTTGTCACCTTGTCTCCTTCGTGCGCGGTCTTGAGCACGTCCCAAACCTCTTTGGCGTTCTTTAATCCTTGCACCTTGTTATACTCCTCACGGCTTAGAGATTAGAGGAGTATAGTGGTGGCTTGAGAGTTGAAGTGCTCGATTTGGGCCACCTCGTCCTCATCGTAATCCTTATCCCCTACGGAAGGTGCCTGTACTCCAAACTCAACAACATCCCATATACTTTTGTGAAGTGAGGTTAGGTGGTATTTCATCAAATCACTTCACCTAGCATAATCTTCATCGTCAAAGGGTGGCGGCTTACCTAATGGAACGGAAAGTAATGGAGTATGTCTAGGAATGCGAGGGTAGCGTAGGGGGATCTTACTATACTTCTTGCGCTCTTGGCGCTTAGAGGTTACAGACGGCGCGTCGGAGCCGGAGGTCGATGGTGATGAAGAGTCGGTCTCGTAGTAGACCACCTTCCTCATCTTCTTTTTCTTATCCCCACTCCGATGCGACTTGTGTGAAGGGGATTTCTTCTCCTTCCCCTTCCCTTTGTTGCGGGACTCTCTCGATGAAGCCTTCCTGAGGCTTGTAGCCGGCTTGTCGCCGGTCACCATCTCTTTCTTGGCGTGATCTCCCGACATCACTTCGAGCGGTTAGGCTCTAATGAAGTATCGGGCTTTGATACCAATTGAAAGTCACCTAGAGGGGGGAATAGGGCGAAACTGAATTTTATAAAGTTAATCACAACTACAAGCCGGGTTAGCGTTAGAAATAAAAGCGAGTCCGAGAGAGAGGGTGAAAACAAATCGCAAGCAAATAAAGAGTGAGACACAAGGATTTGTTTTACCAAGGTTCGATTCTTGCAAACCTACTCCCCGTTTAGGTGGTCACAAAGACCGGGTCTCTTTCAACCCTTTCCCTCTCTCAAACGGTCACTTAGACCGAGTGAGCTTCTCTTCTCAATCACACGGGACACTAAGTCCCCGCAAGGACCACCACACAATTGGTGTCTCTTGCCTCGGTTACAATTGAGTTTGATCACAAGAAGAATGAGAAAGAAAAGAAGCAATCCAAGCGCAAGAGCTCAAATGAACACAACAAATCTCTCTCACTAGTCACTATTGATTGGAATGGAACTAGAGACTTGGGAGAGGATTTGATCTCTTTGGTGTGTCTTGTATTGAATGCTATAGCTCTTGTAATGTGTAGAATGTTGGAAACTTGGATGCAATTGAATGTGGGGTGGTTGGGGTATTTATAGCCCCAACCACCAAAATGTGGCTGTTGGAAGTCTGCTGTCGCATGGTGCACCGGACAGTCCGGTGCGCCACCGGACACTGTCCGGTGCGCCAGCCACGTCAGCCAGCCGTTGGGGTTAGACCGTTGGAGCTCTGACTTGTGGGGCCTCTGGGTTGTCCGGTGGTGCACCAGACATCTCCTGTAGACTGTCCGGTGCGCCAACTGCGCGTGCTCTGACCTCTGCGCGCGCAGGCGCGCATTAAATGCGTTGCAGTCGACCATTGCGCTCGAAGTAGCCGTTGCTTCCGCTGGCACACCGGACAGTCCGGTGCGCCACTGGACACTGTCCGGTGCATCACCGGACGGTCCGGTGAATTATAGCGGAGCGCCCTCTGATTTTCCCGAAGGTGAGGAGTTCAGCGTCGAGTTCCCTGGTGCACCGGACACTGTCCGGTGGCACACCGGACAGTCCGGTGCGCTAGACCAGGGTGCCTTTGGGATTTCTTAAGCTCTCTTTGTTTGAACCCTTTCTTGGTCTTTTTATTGGTGTATTGTGAACCTTTGACACCTGTAAAACTTATAGACTAGAGCAAACTAGCTAATCCAATTATTTGTGTTGGGCAATTCAACCACCAAAATCTATTTAGGAAAAGGTGTAAGCCTATTTCCCTTTCAGCTGGCGTACCTGCGCGAACACGGAGCTGTAAAACACGGGCGGCCGACGGGGAGGTGGCTCCGCTTCCGCCGGAGCATCCTGCCGAGTATCCGCACAAGCCTCCTCGCCCGCCCGCCGCGGGGAGCGCCATGCTGTTTGTTGGTCTCAGATCCCCTTAATCGCGGAGCAATCCCGTCGATGGGAGATCCGCGGGCGGTCGCGGAGGATGAAGGTGCGCGCCGCGGGGATCGCGGCTGCGGGATGAGTGGCTGCGCGGAGGATGGAAGGTGAGCGTCGGCGGCTGCGGGATGCGGGGGAGGGTTCGGCCGCGGGCGTGAGCGGAGCGGCAGAACGTGCACCACGCGATTGTGGACGCCTACAGTATTCACATAATAGTAGTAGAGATTTAAAGCATCAGTTACAACGGTCGTCTCACGTCATTTTTTATAAATAACCTTTCACAACTATTTCAAATTAACCCGATGCACACCTCCAAACGGGTCCGGTACGGGCCAAATGCCCGCGGGCCACAAAAACGGTGCAGTAGGTGGGGTTCGAACCCATGCCCTGATGGAAGTAGGGCAAGAGACATTAGGGTGAAGCTGTCTAACCAATAGAACATCATGATTAGATGTTTTAAATATTGAGTATAAATTGTATATATGTATATACATTTTTTGTAAAATAAAAAAATATAATCGTGTCAAGCCGTGCCAGCACTACGGGCCGAGGCTACAGCCCAAGTACGACACGTCATTCTTGGCTCTTGCAAGCATTAGGTCGTTTCTGAGACCACATTGACGCAATGGACTCAATGGTGTTTGAGGTTGCTGAATTGGATGGAGCAACAATAATTTGTCACACTAACAGTAAAATGAAAGGTTATTTGTTGGTTTTAAACGTTAGTAATTGCTACGAAATAGCATAATTTATATGGAGCACATCCTGTTTTTATTGATGCCTGACTTTAGCAATCTCTCCATATTTTGATCTATCTTTTTTATAAGTTTGAGTTCATGTGACTTATTTTAGAAACTTGAGCTCACAAACTTTCTCTTATTTAGTCTCTGTATGGTGGAATTATGTTATTTTATAATATCTGTTCGTTCAGTCAGTCGTTGTGAACTCTCTTCTAATCGCTCACTTCATTGAACGTGTTGTACCAAGACATATTGGATGGAGTAAACAATAACATTAGTTAGCCAAATCAAAAAAATATTATACGGAGAGCGGAGACAATCAATAAAAAATTTTGAATTTTTTTGGTGGATAGTTTATATGGGTATTATTGTAAGCCGTCTCAATGCACGGGCAACCGACTAGTACATCTTCTATATTTGTCTTTTACAGTCTTCTCTAAAAGATTTTATCCTCTATATCTCTTTCTTCTCCAACAACATCCTCTAAATTACGTCATCTATATTCAAATATCTATATTAGAGACATTTTTTATTTTATCTTTTGTACATACGTATTTGTCATACTCTCAAATGTATTGTACATATTTTAATTTTTGCTAAACCGGTTATTTAAAGTATTCAAATGGATGGAGGACCGTTTAGAGAAACTCTATATAGAGAATCCAGCAAAACGTCCTCTAAATTTAGAGTACCGTTTAGAGGATGCTGTTGGAGAGCGTAGAGGACCATTTGATCCTCTATATTTAGGGTAGAGGACCCTTTAGGCTGTCTCCAGCAGCGTCCCCTAAATTCCATCCCCTAAAGGAATATTCTCTATCCTTTACAGAACACTCTAAAAGATTCTGTCCTCTATATATTCTCAGTCTCCAGCAGCGTCCCCTAAATTCGGTCCCCTAAAGCTACAGTGTTAACAGATTCCCTTTTTCCATTTCTTTTTTAGTTTTCTTTGTTTTCTTCCCAATTCACGCTACAGAAATGATGCGTCAAAAGTGTATTTATTAATTTTTAAATTAATAAATTCGAATTGTCAGTATTAATTACCATTGCATGTTGTGTTCTGTGTAACTGTTGTTGATAAAGCGCTGCATAGTATTTTATCAGTACGAAAATATGTTTTCAAATTGACAAGCTTCCACCGTAAGCCAGAACTCTTCTTCGAGAAGCCATGGACTTGCTTCCCCTGCATGGCAACCGGATGGCTTCTCTCCGAAGCGTACCTCCTTTATAAATACCGAGTGAGCCTTGCATACTTCACTCAACCTTGCCTTTACAAACTCCACAACAATGAACCCGTACTTAGAATCAAATTTTCTTGTTAGGTTGATGGAAGAAATGGAAGAGGAAGAAGAGTTGGAGTTGGCGAGGCACATGCTCAATAGGAGGCGGCGTGCACGCAATGAGCGTCGTCATGGTGGTTCCATTCTAGGGCGTGTTAGGATTCATCGTGATCACATGAGCGGCGATGCAAGAATCCGAGTGAACTACTTTGGAGCGCAACCGGTGTACACGGATGCTCAATTTCGTAGGAGGTATTTCAAATGCCCACATTCATTTTGCCATGTACATAACTTCATGACCCCTATTATGACACATTAATTTTATGGTAGGTTCCGTATGCATCGCCATGTGTTTGAGCGCCTTGTTGATGTTGTGCAACAAGTGGATCCATACTTTATTCAGCGTCCAAACTGTGCGGGTGAGATTGGTCTTTCTGCTCTACAGAAAGTTGTTGCTGCTGTTCGAATCCTTGCTTACGGTATTCTGGCTGATGCCGCCGATGAATACGTACGCATTGGTGAATCCACGGCTCATGAGGCATTGAAACACTTTTGCACGGCCGTCCAAACCGCGTTTGCTCCGTACTATCTCCGTGCACCCAATGTAGAAGATATCGCACGCCTTCTCCAAGTTGGCGAGTCACGTGGGTTTCCTGGTATGCTTGGTAGTGTTGATTGCATGCATTGGGAGTGGCGTAACTGCCCAAGTTCATGGAAGGGCATGTTTACAGGGCGCGGTAAACATCCTACCATGATCTTGGAAGCTGTTGCGTCGTATGACCTGTGGATATGGCATGCATATTTTGGACTGCCAGGTAGCTGCAACGACATAAACGTTCTCCACCATTCAAACCTTTTCCAAAGGCATCTGAGCGGTGACACACCTCCTATTTCATTCACTGTGAATGGTCACACGTACGATATGGGATATTACCTAGCAGACGGGATTTACCCTGACTGGCCCGCATTTGTAAAGACAATCCGTAATCCGTACGACGTTAGAACGCAACACTTTGCCACAATTCAAGAGTCTGCTCGAAAAGATATTGAACGAGCTTTCGGTGTACTCCAGAAGCGATGGGGTGTGGTGCGTGGCCCTGCTTACGGTTGGAGTCCTGAACACATTGGGGACATCATGAAAACTTGCATAATATTGCACAACATGATAGTAGAAGACGAAGGTCCATTGGCTTTGAACACAACTTTTGAAAACATCGGAGTGGTGGCTGACACAAGTCAAGGTTCAATGGAAGAGCGCAACGAGTTCATCAATCAAAGGTACAACCAACTCAAAGACCGCAACAAATACACTCAGCTTCAGGTTGATCTTATCCACCACCACTGGGCGCGACTTGGATCCGGAGTTGCATAGGAAGCAATGAAACGGGTTGTGTCATGTCTGTTCTTGTGTCAAGTTTGTTAGTTTATCTTCTTGTAGTGTCGAACTGTCTATTGTCTGAAGTGTCTGTCGTAGTGTCTCATGTAACTGCTCCTTCAATTCAATAACATGAAGTACTACTGTCATGCAAACCAAATAAGTACAACATTCTCACACTTATTCAAACCAAATAGTTCAAAACATATAGTAAAAACATTCTGGTACAAACCATTACAAATAGTTCAAAACAAATAGTTGAAAACAAATAGTTCGAACAAGTACTAAAACATTCTGGTACAAACCAGATTTGGGTCTGATGACAATAACCTCACACAAACAAGTCCGAGTACGCCTCATTCAGAAATGATTAACAAACAAATTCATTAACTGACCATCACTGGGTAGATGAAGTTGACCCAGTAACCCTAGCCAATATCTCTTGTTGCTTGGCTTCATAGTACTTGCGGAGAAGAGGGTTACATTTGCTCAGATCCATGCTTAAGATCATGATCTCCTCTTCCTTGTCCTCCTTTAGTTTCTACCTTTCCAGCCTTAATTTCTCTAGGTTCAACTTCTTCTTTTCTAGGAGTAGTTTTTGCCTCTCATTTTTGTTCACTGGATCCAACTTCTTTTCCTCAGTTGTAACAGCTGTTTTGTACACAGAAAGGCGCTCCAAAGAAAGATCTTCCATGCATGTCATGAACTCAGAATCTGATGAAGATGTGTCCACAGATTTAGTCCTCTTTGCCTTTTCCTTCGAAGAATCTCGACCCAGTGGCCTCTTCGATGTGAAGCTAGATGGTACAGATTCTTCTGCATCCACATCGACGGTGTTAGAATGGGTGGGATTAGCGTTGCCATGCTGATTTTGTTGCCCCATGTGGTTGTCCATCCATTTTGGTTGGTCCTTAAGTATGGCCCAACAATGTAAAAAGTGGAAAGGCTTCTTCTCAATAGCTGCAAACCTAGAGGCTGCCAGTGATGCCTGCGAGAAAACAAATGGTTACAACAGGAACATACTTGTAAATACCTACAATACTTATATGAAAATGTTACATTACAGATGTACCTTGTCTGCGTCAGTGAGTCCACTTGGATTCTGTCGGAGGACTGTCATCATGTAACCAACAAAAGTGGAACACTGTGTTTTGATAGTATCCCATCTACTCATCAAAGATTTTGTGGACCTTTCGGGCAATGTTCCTCATCTAGAGTTGTATGCTTCAGTAATTCGTCTCCAAAATCCTTGACGTTTCTGCCCTATGTTAATAATGGGATCGCAACTGACAGCAAGCCAAGCATGGCATACCCTAGTGTCCTCATCAGCAGTGAAGTTTGCTAGCTTTGTTCTTTGAGTTGGCTTTTTAGGAACAGCTGGTGTTCTTGAGCCCTCGGCTTGCCCATCAATTGGAAATTCAGAATGTTGAGTTCCCATAGGCTGCTCGTCAATCTGGCTAAGGAAGCTTCCATATTGAGACATCACCTGGTGCCAATCACTCCCCATTCTATGCAACAAAAGGCAGATCAAATATGATATAAATGAACAGAACTGAACATGTAACATGATATAAATTAACGCAAACATACTCCAACATAACTGAATAATAATTGTACTAGCTGAAATGGTTTCAGGTTACATAGACCAGAACATTAAAATCCCACAAAAGCATGATCATACCAACCCTGGCACCTGTTGGGGGTATGCTTCGTAGCCGAAGATCCTAAAAGAGGAAAACACCTTCGGCAAGATCCTTTCAAGAACAGTGCCGAAGTTATCATCGATAGAGCTTCGGCAACAGTGACAAGTCTCAAGACGAAGGGGGCGAATCGACTTAAAGATCAAATGACTCAAAGACCCATGATGTTTTTGTGTCAGTATTGTAATTGATTATAAAGGGGATAAATGTAATTTCACATAGGCTGTGTCCTGTGCCTATAAATAGATGAACAGTACCCCTATACTGTTCACGCAATCTTGTAATTGTTGACACATCACACTGGAATTATTGTTTTCCGTCAAGGAGAAGGTATAAAACGTACTCAAATGTCATGTTTTAATATTCAGATCCATATAATGAAATATAAGAATAATGTTATCGCTTCTAACATATGTTTTAACACGTTATGCTTCATTTTACATTGTTCTATAAACCTAATCATGAAGGTATGACCTTCGTGATACTTAATCTGCGACCTTCATCCGAAGTTCATTAAATCCTTGGGGAGATAATGCTTCAGCGGACGAAGGGCATTAACATTTAACATTTTTATGTTGCCTTGTTCTTAATTCATAGCAGTTGAGAACAAGTCCCCAACATTGGTGCCCACCTCTGGTGAACTCACACCCACTTTCTGAGCTAATGGCTTCAGTCAACAACCAAGCTGGAGTTGCTTCGACTATGAAGCTGGTGCTCCCGATAACAGGTGGATCATCCTCAGAACCGGCCAACAAGAAGCAGAAGAAGGAGGCACAAAGAAGGGTACAGCATGTCGGGGTTCAGGGACCCTTCATCAAGTCAATATGGTCTCACATCCCAATTACTTTCTCCCAAGAGGACCTTCAGCTCAAGGATTATCCTCACAATGATGCCATGGTTATTTCTTATGTTATCAAAGGCTTTCTGGTCCACAATGTTCTGGTTGATACAGGCAGTGCAGCGGATATTATATTTGCTAAGGCCTTCAGACAAATGCAAGAGCCAGAAGATAAGATTCATGATGCTACACACCCTCTCTGTGGCTTCAGAGGAAGACAGATTGTGGAACTAGGCAAGATCACGATGCCAGTGACCATCGGATTTGTTAACAACACCAAAACTGAACAAGTTGTGTTTGATATTGTCGACATGGAGTGTCCCTACAATGCAATCATTGGTCGTGGAACACTCAATGCTTTCGAAGCAATTCTTCATCCAGCATATCTTTGCATGAAGATACCTTCGGATCAAGGACCTATTGCTATTCATGGGAGTCAGGAAGCTGCCAGAAAGGCTGAAGGGAACTGGACAGATTCAAAGGCAATCCATAGTATAGATGGAGCCGAAGCTTGTGAGCAGTACAAGTACAGAAGGGAGAAGGCTGCTTCGACCGATCAGCCGAAGCCCATGCTTTTATGTGAAGATATTGTAGAGCAGAAGGTGCTGCTAGGATCTCAATTGTCTGAAGAACAGGAGAAAACCCTGATAAGGTTTTTGTTCAACAAACAAAGATGTCTTTGCATGGTCAGCCAATGATCTCTGTGGTGTTAACAGGGATGTCATTGAACACATCGCTCAATGTGATCCATCCTTTAGACCCAGAAAGTAGAGGCTTCAGAAAATGTCTAATGACAAAGCCGAAGGTGCTCGGAATGAAGTGAAAAGACTTCTTAGCGCTGGAGTCATCAGAGAAGTGAAATACCCAGAATGGCTAGCCAACACTGTTATGGTAAAGAAGGCCAATGGTAAATGGAGGATGTGTCTTGGTTTACTGATCTCAACAAGGCTTGTCTGAAGGATGAGTTTCCATTACCAAGGATCGATTCTCTAGTAGATGCAGCAGCTTCGTCAGAGCTTATGAGTCTGCTAGATTGTTATTCAGGCTATCATCAAATTTGGATGAAGAAAGAGGATGAGCCGAAAACCAGCTTCATAACCCCTAGTGGAACATATTGTTATCTTTGGATGCCTGAGGGGCTCAAGAATGCTGGAGGAAGCTTCAGTAGAATGACAGCGAAGGTTCTCCATTCTCAGATAGGCAGAAATGTGCTAACCTATGTTGATGATATTATAGTAAAAAGCACGAAGTAAGAAAATCACATCGCTGATTTGCAGGAGACATTCGCTAATTTTAGACAAGCTGGTCTGAAGCTGAATCCAGAGAAGTGTGTCTTTGGAGTGAAGAAGGGGAAATTCCTTGGTTGTCTGGTTTCAACAAAAGGAATCGAAGCTAATCCAAATAAAATCGAAGGCTATTCTTCGGATGGAGCCACCAAGCACAAAGAAGGGGGCTCAACGGCTAACAGGAAGACTGGCATCTCTGAATCGATTCATATCTAGATCAGTAAAGAGAAATCTACCATTCTTTGAAGTGCTGAAGTCAGCCGAAGTCTTTCAATGGGGATCAGCTCAGCAGAAGGCCTTCGAAGAACTGAAGCAGTATCTGATAGATCTAACGACCCTAACTCCACCAGTGCCAGAGGCTCCTCTGTTGTTGTATGTAGCAGCTTCGCACTCGGCAGTGAGTGCGGCACTTGTCCAAGAAAAGCTTGAGGACAAACCAAAAAGCAAGCCCCAATATACTTCGTCTCCGAAGTCCTCAGTCTATCAAAAAAGAACTATATAGAATTGGAAAAGGTGTTATATGCTGTCTTAATGGCCTCCAGGAAGCTATGACATTACTTTCAAGCATATCATATAATTGTTCCTTTGTCACAACCTTTGAAGGATATCATGAGGAACAGAGAAGCTACTGGAAGAATTGGAAAGTGGGTTGCGGAACTCAACGAGTTCAACATTGATTATGTGCATAGATCCTCAATACAGTCCCAGGCATTAGCAGACTTCATCGCTGATTGGACGCCAGGGGCTTAGGTAGAAGAAACAACTAAAGATGCCGAAGCTTGGACAGTATTCTGCGACGGTTCTTGGGGAACCTTCGGGGCAGGAGTAGCTGCTGTGTTAGTTGCACCTTCCAAAGTCAGAACTTGCTACGCAGTAAAACTTGATTTTAGCTGCACAAATAATATTGCTGAGTACGAAGCTTTGCTTTTGGGCTTCGGAAGTTAAAGGCAATGGGGATTAGAAGGGCGGTTCTCAAAACCGATTCCCAAGTTATTTCTGGTCATGTTGACAAGAGTTGTAAAGCAAGAGACCCGAAGCTTGAGAAATACTTGGACACGGTCCGAAGCATTGAAGCTTCCTTCGAAGGGTTTTCTGTCAAGAATATTCCTCGAGGAGAAAATGAACATGCTGATTTGCTAGCCAAGTCAGCGGCACAGGGGCTGCCCTTACCTTCAGAAGTATTTTTTGAAACAATAAAAGCACCTTCGGTGGAACTTCTTGAAAGAGCAGTGCTCAATATATCTCCTGTTCATAGTGAAGATTGGAGAACTGAGATTATGTCTTTCCTCCAGGGTAATTTCCTTTCAGATGACGAAGCTTATAATAAGAGAATAGAGGCAAGAGCCCGACCATATGTCATAATAGAAGGGGAGCTATACAAGCATGGAGTTTGTTCTCCATTGCTCAAATGTTTATCTAGAGCTGAAGGTATAGAATTGATGAAGGAAATACATGCATGCCTGTGTGGATCTCACATTGGATCTAGGCCCTTGCTGGGAAAAGTTTTTCGTCAAGGATTTTATTGGCCGAAGGCAACTTCGGATCCAGCAGAATTAGTTCAAAAATGCGAAGGCTGTCAGAAATGCGCAAGAGATCAAAAGCAGCCTTCATCTATGACTCAGTTAATACAACCAACTTGGCCATTGCAAAGGTGGGGCCTTGATTTGTTAGGCCCGTTACCACCAGCAAAAAGGAAATTTAAAATATGTTGTGGTGGCAGTAGAATATTTTTCTAAGTGGATTGAGGCGAAGCCTTTAGCCACAATAACTTCGGTCACCATTCAGAAATTTTTCTGGCAGAATATTGTTTGTCGCTTCAGAGTGCCGAAGGCCATTACTGTGGATAATGGAACACAGTTTGATGCCGAAACTTTAAAGAGTTTTGTGGACAAATTGGCACGAAGATCCATTTTGCATCGGTTAGGCATCCAGAGTCAAATGGACTTATCGAAAGAGCTAACGACATCATAATGATGGGAATAATGAAATCAATCTTCAATCAGCCCAGAGGAAAATGGCCAGATGAATTAATTAAAGTGGTGTGGAGCCACAATACAACAGCATCAAGGTCAACAGGCTTTACACCATTCAAGTTATTATTTGGTGACGAAGCAATAACTCCAGAAGAAGCAAAAGCGGTATCAATAAGAACAGTGGCTTCGGTAGAGGACGAAGCTGATTACTCTGTGGAGAAAGATGCTATAGAAGGGATCGGGCTTCAGGCTGTGGAAAACATCAATAAATATCAAGCCGGAACAATAAAATGGCGTGATAGAAAGGTTCGGCTAAAGAACATTAAGCCAGGACATTTGGTGCTTCGAAGAGTGGCCAACCCAGATACAGTAGGCAAGCTACAGCTGAAATGGGAAGGACCTTTTTCTGGTAGTATCTTCGTCAAGACCCGGTTCTTATAGATTAAAGGATATGGACGGCAACGACATTCCTAGATCATGGAATGCGGATGAGCTTCGGCGATATTATGTCTAGCTTGTTGTAATTTTTTCTGTTCTTTCCTATGGCACCCTTTTCCTTTCCAAAGGGGGAGAAAGGTTTTAATGGGGCCATAGCATGTAATTTCTCTTTTCTTATTTCAGCTCTATAAGAGCAATATCCCCCAAAGATGTAAATGTAAAAGCTGAGCACGCACCATCGAGTGCAAAGGAAAAAGAAAAGAAAACAGGGAGAAGCTCAAAAGACGTCCCTAAGGGGATGCAGAGCACGACGAAGCTACAAAAAAAGCCGTTCCTAAGGGAGCGCAGCGTAAGTTTTCTGCTCAAAAGTCGTTCCTAAGGGAATGCAGAGCTTACAGTGAAAAATAAACGCTGATTCCACCGAAGTAAAAGGCGAAGAAGCTCCTAAGGGAGGCTTACAGCGAAAAATAATCGCTGATTCCGCCGAAGTAAAAGGCGAAGAAGCTCCTAAGGGAGGCTTACAGCGAAAAGTCAGCGCTGATACACCGAAAAAGTAAACGGTGAAGCCGAAAAATAAATGGCAAAGAGACTGTGTCTATTCCTAAGGGAACGGAGACTATGGTTATGGCTTCGGATGTGTTTGGACACTCATTTGCACGATACATCACATCATAGCATTTGCATTCATAAACATTCATTTAGACATACGTAGGATCATTATCATCATAACACAAGTAATCGCTTCGGCTCTAAAGATCATGCTTCGGCAAAAGAGGAAAAAGAAGCAGTTTCTTTTGCTTCGCTGTGTACGAAAAGAAGGGAAGGTGTTTTTTCGCCTTCGGCTCAAAAATGATAATTTCGTCCACACCAAAGCACTTCATACATTGACGGAAAGGTAAGAATATATTACAAGGTATGGACACAGTTCACAGAATACAATCTGATTACATTTGTAAAAGTTATTACAGAAAGTTTTTAGAATCTCTTCTACAGTCATTTATCTAAGCTTCATCAATATTCGTTGAGCTTCAGCTTCAGCATTGTTATCCAGTAAAAGCTTCGGCGTCATCTTTTATTCTTCAAGCTTTGGTTTCCGCTTCATCATCCTACACGAATTAAAGTACTATAAACAAAATTCAATTTTGAAGGAAGAGGTAAGCACGAAGGTATGATTTTGTTACCGGCTTAAGATGACTCCGAGCTTCGTCACCAGCTTTCTCTCGCCCACCCTTTGTCCATACCACCTTTATAAATTTATTCCCAATGCTTCGGGCGAGGCTGGGAATATCATCCAGAACTGCTGGTGATAGGCTGAAATTGGGTCTGTTGATAATTTTTCCGTGCTCACAGCCAGATTTCAGGAACGCAAGCAGCGGTGCCCCGAGAAGCTACCAGGGCACAGAAGTCACCGTGTCCAGCAATAACATCATCGAGGTCATCAATCTCACCTTCGATGTGTTCGAAGGCTCCTGGTAGATCTTCAGCTGAAGGAATAAATTTTTCACTGCTGGCCCCCGACCGAATGAAATACCTTCTTCAGCCGTTGAATACATTGATTGCTGAATTCCAAACATTTGCTTTGAAGGCCTATCAATGATTTTTTTCAAATCTAAACCCTTCTAGACTTCAGCCTCAAGTTTTTTCATTAAGCTTCAGCCTTTCCTGTTCGAAAACTTTCTGACTGGCAGAGAAGCTTCGTGTTCAGTTTCTGTTATTTTAGCTTCGGCTTCTGCTAATAAGCCTTCAGTTGTCTGGAGTTCGAACTCTTTCTTCTCAAAAGCAGCTGATTGTTCTTTTATTTTGTTTTCTAAGTTTTCAATTATAACCTCGTGCTTTTTATCTTCCAGATCCTGTTGCATCTTCAAAGCTTTGCTCAGTAGCATACTCTATACGCGAACAACTTCCGTTAGGAAACATTTTTGTTATGAAAAATAAAAAGTTAGACAGAAATTGTTTACGTTAAAATTGGAATAAAACAAACTACTGACGATGTGCTGTCGTCGGTAGCGGCTAATATCAGCTTCGAGCTTCGGGAAACCGATACTCTTTGATAGAGTACCAATAACCTTCGCTCTGGCCTGATCCCGAAAGCAGCCTAGCTTCTCATCATCAACACCCCCCGAAGAGAATCGCCCCGGCCGATAGCCACAAGATATGGCATACTCTTTTAGTTCTTCTTTTTTGGCTTTCGTCAGTTCTTGCCCAATCAAGTTTTGAAAATTGAAAATTTCGTCTTCCGATGTTTCTTCGGCAATTTCTTTCTTTTTCTCGGGTTCTAGGGCCGAAGCTTCTTCGGTGGCCCCAACAGCTTCTTCTGCGGCCAGGTCTACCAGAATTTTATCTATATCAGCAACCATGCTTTCTAAGTTAATATCTTCGGCTCCAGTAGCTTCGGCATCTGTGGCCTCCAAAGGTGCAACTTCAGTAGCTGTCGAACTTTTAGCAGCTGGCGCCTTTGGAGCTGAAGCTCCTGGTGGTGTCTTTTCAATGACCTCTATCACCGTGATGATTCTTTGCTTCTTTGCTTTAACTGCTTCCCTCGATTTCACGGGCTCCTTTTCCTTCTGAAAAAGCTTCGTCAGTTGTGGTCCCAGTGGACTTAGCTTGACAGGCAAAGATTCAGTCATTACCTTTAAAATTTCCTCTACTTTCGGTAGTAGAGGGTGTTGCAGGAGTTCCTTCTTCTTCGTCAATTGCTTTTTGCTTCGGAGATGAAGCTTTTCTCTTCTTCGAAACACCTATTTTCGGCTCAGACTCTGGTTTTTTCTTTTTTGATTGTTCTTCATCGTCTTTGTTCAGAACATCAGCTACTCTTTTTCTCTTTTGGCCTTCAACACCCTTATCTAGCCGCTCGTAGTCAGGATATTCAAAATCCAGGGGCATCCATTATGCGGTTTAGCCTTTGCTTCGGACGGGTGCCGAAGGCCACAGTCATCAATTGGTCTTCTTTCTTAGAATAATTTCCAAGTATTTCATTACACATTACTTCGATTGTGTCCAGCCACTCTTGGCAAGGTACCTTGAAAAGTTTCTTGAATTTGAAATGGTAGGGCAATCGAACAAGTTCCCCTTTCTTCTTCTTCCCCTCTAGCTTCGGCATTTCCCACTCCTTCAAAGTCGGGATACTCTGAAGGCCAAAAATTCCTGCACCAAGTCCCTAGTGCCAATATGATCTGCAATCACTCTAAATTCAGCTAGAGCAATTTGACTTGGACTCCCTGGTAACATGTTGCACGGGGGTCGGGTCTCTCCGAAGATCAATTCTAACGGACTTTGGACCAACTTATCTTCATCTTCGTCCACTCTGACGTAGAACCACTCAGATTTCCATCCAGCTGGCCATTTGCTTCGGTAACTGATCACTGGAAACTTTGTAGTCTTGCGGTAAGCAAAGTTGTACCAGCCAAAATTTTCATGAAGACCATCTCCTCTAGCTTTGGTCTGATAATGCAGTTCGTGCACTCGGCAGAAACCTTCAGCGAATGGTTCCACCCCTGGCTTCGGAGAGCCCAGATATAAACATTTAGCCTAACGATAGCGTTAGGGGTTAGCTGATGAAGGTAGATCCCAAATTTCTTCAGCACTTTAGCAATCATCTTGTTTCAAAGGGAATCTTAAACCAGCTTTAAAAAGGCTTTTGAAAACCACTACTTCATTCTTTCCCGGCTTCGGGATAGTTTCTTTTCCACCAAAACGAATCAACTCCTTCTTCGCTTCACTAAGATAGCCCAACTTCACCATCTTAGGAAAATCAGCTTCGGAGATGGTGGACTTTCCGAAGTCTAGGTGGCTAGGTTTGCTCGGCACTGCACTGCTATAATCATCTTTAGAATCAGTTTCTTCAGCATCAGCTTGTCCTGCTTCGGCGACAGGAATATCCTCTGATGTTAACAGCCCAGACCGCCTCATTGCTTCGGAAATTGGAACAGTTCCAGTAGCTTCGGCCTCATCTCCCTCACGGTCAATCCTGGCAGTAGAACGCAATCTCGCCATCTGATTATGATTTTTTTGAAATTTTTGAAGTTGTTGACTTTCTCGATTTCTCCGAAGTTCTTTCTCTTGTGACGAAGCAGAATCGAAAGCGATGCTTCGCTTGAACACAATATCAAGCTTCGGCTATGGTTAAATTTTTGACAGCACAACAGTACAATAGCAATGAATGCTGTGGTAACTTCACACCTACCCGTCTGTTTATATAGCGCCGCAGGTGGGAAGGTAAATCGTCAAGGTCTTCCGCACCGGAAAAACAGCCACCCACACTCATTGACCGGTGGGCCACAAGGTCCGCGAAGGTGAATCCCCAGGGCGCGCGCAACTGCTGCAAGATGGGGCCACCTCGCGCGCGGATTATTTTAATCGTTTCTCGTCAACGAGATCAGGGAAGGTGTTTTTTCGGATCTTCGGCATCCCGAAGCCTAGAAGACTTTTTCACGGATCAAGCTCGTTACAAAAAACGATCTAGCACCGCGAAGGGGCTACTGTTGGGGGTATGCTTCGTAGCCGAAGATCCTAAAAGAGGAAAACACCTTCGACAAGATTCTTTCAAGAACAACGCCGAAGTTATCACCGATAGAGCTTCAGCACAGTGACAAGTCTCAAGACGAAGGGGGCGAACTGACTTAAAGATCAAATGACTCAAAGACCCATGATGTTTTTGTGTCAGTATTGTAATTGATTATAAAGGGGATAATGTAATTTCACATAGGCTGTGTCCTGTGCCTATAAATAGATGAATAGTACCCCTATACTGTTCACGCAATCTTGTAATTGTTGACGCATCACACTGGAATTATTGTTTTCCGTCAAGGAGAAGGTATAAATGTACTCAAATGTCATGTTTTAATATTCAGATCCATATAATGAAATATAAGAATAATGTTATCGCTTCTAACATATGTTTTACACGTTATGCTTCATTTTACATTGTTCTATAAACCTAATCACGAAGGTATGACCTTCGTGATACTTAATCTGCGACCTTCGTTCCGAAGTTCATTAAATCCTTGGGGAGATAATGCTTCAGCGGACGAAGGGCATTAACATTTAACATTTTTATGTTGCCTTGTTCTTAATTCATAGCAGTTGAGAACAAGTCCCCAACAGCACCTTTCCTAGTTTTCGTCATACAGATGTGGTTACCGTACATGCTACAATACTTCTACTGAAGTTAAACCTAGACACTAGTAGGGATATGTGTCCATCGGTTGAGTAGTCACGACCATCGTCGTAGCCCACAAGGTCTTCATAGTTAATTGGTGACTCTTCGTCTATCAATAGCTCGTCTTCTGAACCATCTTCTATCAGAAGCTCCTCTACTGCTTCCTCTTGGCGTCGATTTTCGTTTACTTGACAGTTAGACATATTTTCTACCTCCCACTGAGTTTGCACTGCTACGTCTTCAAGATCCTTGGCGAGGTCATCAATCTCAACTAGTGCTCAGTTCAATTCGTCCAACAAGGTGAGTTGAAAGGCTGGAAGGCTGATTTGACGACATCAACGATGTCACAACTACGCTTTTGAACAACTCTAAGCAGAGTAGCCAGTGCTTTACGGAGCTTTTCGTTCTCTGTTTCCATGGCTACATCAAACACAGTGTTCTATTAGTTAACACCGCCTACAAATTAACTATCTTATACAAATTAGTGCATATAAGGGATTCCAAACTATGGCTACATAGTTGAAATGAACCCTAAAACCATGAATGTACATTCCAACTCGCAGTACAATAAAAACAACAAAAATCAGGGACAACACAGTCTGGCCACATCCAATCTCTATGTAATTTCTGCAACAATTGTCTTAAATGTGAACCTGTTTTGAATTTGAAGTTACTGACCATGTTGACATAAAAAGCCTCATGATCTGGGAGACCCAACAAAACTACAAGGGATTCATGGATGAATTTCAAGTTGATTAATTTGAATGCTCCGGATCTGGGAGAAAAAACCCCCAAACCCAAAAATGCCTTGCCCCGAATCGGGTATAAATTAATGAATCCGGACACAACAACAAGGGATTCATGGATGAAATTCAAGTTCATGAATTTTAATGCTCGGGATCTGGGAGAAACACCCCGCAAACCCTAAATGCCTTGCCCCAAATACGAAGAATACAAATTACGATAATGAATCAGTAGTATACGCAATGGATTTGTGTAGATCGTACCTCGGTCTTCGCGGATCTGGCTCGGTGGAGCGAATGGAAGAGGAAGACGACGGCGGCGACGAGCTTCGCTTCCTTTTGCCGGCAACCTTGGACGAAGTCAGCGGACGACGAAGCCATTTACCGATGGCGACTCTCCGGCGATGAGCTGGGGGAACCTCGCTTGGAACTTCGATTGTGGTGGGTCACGCCTCGTCAGTTGCAAGTGCTACGAGCTCTACGCCGCCAGACTCGCCACTGCATGCTCGCTTCTCACCCACCTGCCTCGATGCCAGCGGCGAAGCACGCCGGATCGAGGGCTCGGCCCCAGTAGATGCAGTCGCCAGCGCGGGGTAGCAGGAGGCAGAAGTTTCTCGCGGCGGCTGGTGGAGGAGTAGCACGGATAGCGCACTCTCGGAGGCCTCCACATTTAGGGTGTCTGCCACATCCTCTATAATTTAGAGGACGCTTTAGAGTTCCTTGTTGGAGGCGTAGGGGACCTAACCGTCCCCTACATTTACCGGACAGGACCCTTTACAGGACCTTGTTGGAGGCAGCCTTAGGGTTCCTTGCTGGAGCCAACCTAAAGTAAGGGCTCCTTTGAAATAAGAAAAATTTCCTGAATTACTGCGTTTTTATGTCTTTAAACTAATTTCTGTAAAAATTCTATACCATTCTTAAGAAATTCTAGCGTTTCAAGGAGCCTTAAAAGTTAGTTTTGGGAGCAAAACACGGAGTGCTTGTTTGGAAATCAGAATACCAGAGGGGGATTAGGGATTTTAGCCCCTCTAATCTCATCAAATTTTCTTACTCTCAAATAAGCCATAAGAGTAAAGTGCATTTTCGATCTTGAAACTTTGTGTTGTTATGTCAATCATAAACTTTTAAAGTATGTATGTTAAGATCTTTATTCATTGTTTGGTATCAGTTAAGGTCTATCAGGTTGTAAGGGCCATATGCCAGTCGTATGTTAGATTATGTCCACTATTCTTCCTCCTTCGTGAGTCAGCCACCAACCTGGACATGAGCGGCGCCGACCACCAGCAAGCATCGACAATAGCAAGGGCAGTGTGTCGACCACGTTGACAAGGGATCAAAGGAAACCACCTATATCTGCACGCTGACTGTCAGGTGTCGGGCAACGTGCAATTCGAGGTGCTAAACAACGACAAGAGGACTATCGTCATGATCTGATCCTAGAGTTGTGCGATGTGAACCGCAAGGGCACCAAGAGCTGGGCGATGAAAGCATGGCTCAGGGTTCCTCAAGTGCGGTGGGGAGAGGGGACACGAAGCCATCAGTGGAAGTGTACATTGCAGGCGTGTTCAAGGGCACACCTGTCGTGTTCACCAAGACCATGCGATTGTGGTTTAGGTGGAGGTAGGCGAAGGCGTTTATGGACCCGATGTCGCACTTATCTCGAGCTAAGACATGACGCTCTCCCCATCTCGTAGCACCAGCCCCACGATGATGGAGAGTTACGGTAGGTGACAGCTTCCTTATCCTATCCCTCCAAGTCTGTGGAATGTATTGCTGGTGAGCTGGGGTGAAGTGGACGGGGCAAGAAGGAGACAAGAGGAGAAGGGCGCTGCGGCCATGGATGGACGTGTGCCGGCAAGGGACAAGACCAGCTTTGCCACCACATGCAACCTACTTAGACAGTATGTCAAGGAGAAGAAGGGCGGTCTGCAGGGCCTTGATGGCATCACCACGGTTGCTAGTGCGGCAGCTGGTTAGACTTTCATGTATGCAGTCTGCTCCTGTCCATTTAGTTCCATGCACAAATAAACTTGTCATGGACAATGCACGAGTTCTCGTCAACGAACAATACTGTTTAGTGCCATGCAGATGTTGGTGGCATGCTCGGCAAGCCGCCAACGAGCACCCACCCAGATCGATGGATTCTCCCTCTCCTATGTTGGCTTAACCGTAGAAGAAGACTTGTTTCAGTCCTAACGAGTTTGTTTCGGTCTTAATAGGTCTACTAGCTGAGTGCCCGTGCGTTGCAACGGTAATATATAATACCAGTATACTACGATAACTTATATACAAAATGTGTGTTATATTGTTATGAGAAAATGTTTCATAATCAATTTGTGATCCTAGCCATACATAAATTTTGTTATTTTAATCTAGTTGTTTCACCACTACATTGCAACCATCAGTATCATGCAGACTTCGATATATACCACGATTTGTATGGTCTCATCATTGGAGAGCACGTTTCACACATGCTAGAAGAAATTTCCTCGTACATCGTTAGTCATCAGACACGCACCACCATACGCTCTTGCTTAAACAAAAAGGTAAGTGTGTGTGTTTGCGAAGAGAATTAAAGGCAGGCCGGCACAAAAGCTAACCCTAATGGTGGTGAGGATGACGAACTGGTCACTGTTGTCGATCCTCCTCTGCGTCACCTCCGACGCCAAGATGACGCCACAATCCTCGATATAGTAGTCGTCGAACATGCGCGACATGACGAGTACCGATGACTCTTGGTTGGGCTGCCAAACGAAGTGCACCCCGAGCTCATCAGCGAGGTAGTACATCTGGCCATTGCACCACCAGATGCGCTACTCCACTACATACATTATGTTCGAGGACACTCACACAACGTCAGCAACGTTCATCGTCCCAGCGCACAAGAATTCATGTCCGGTCAGTAAGCGACTTACGTGGTAGGTTGGGCTTCAGGTGGACGATGAGCTGGACGGCGTGATGGCGTCGTCGTCGGATGCGATGTCCAGAACAACCCGAGAGAACGTCGACGTTGGCGACAACCATGAGGCCCCCTGCTTAACGATAGACAACGCGATGCAGTTGCTCTGGACCACATCCAAGTGGTGGCTTCGCGGGAGCTTGTCGTACACAGCGGCGCATGCGACCACGTAGGACTGTTTCTAGAGGTCGAAACTAACAGTCGTCAAGCTTCTTCTCGTCATCGATGAGACGACGCCAACGCGAGTGCCTCCTGCTCATGGTGTTTGTTCGAAGTTTCAAGTAAGAAACATGGATTCATGCTTGGCGTTGGTTTATGAAAATGACTCACAAGTCTGATCTATGGAAAAATATTACGAAGAAAAATGTCACGCATGCAAAAAAGGGAATTTAAGTATAATACATTATTCAAACAAAAGAAATTGCATGCAGAGCTCTTCTTTAAATAATATTACCTCCATCCAACATATAATTCAAGAATCTCGGTGATACTTATCTACTACTACGCATTGTGCAAGGGTAGCAAGTGAGCTTGGTAAGAGATGTAGTAGATGTGTTTCCTGTCATAGATGTAGACATAAACACACATGTGGTGTAGCGGTAGCTACTCTTGGCCTTGCTTGAGAGGTCACGGGTTCAAATCCCCTTGAGGGACATGTGTGTTTTTTTAATTTTAGCTAGACGTGGGGGAATGGGAACGGTGACAGAACGGGAATGGCAGAACTGGAATGGTGGCAGAACACGAGAATGGCAGACTACTATTAAAGCCTTAATAGTAGTAGAGATTTCAGTCCCTTAGGACCTAATAGAGACCCAAACAGCGATAAAGCCTTCAAGAGACATTAGAAGTTTATGGGCCGGACTGACACAGCCTGTCACACCTAGTAGGACTGGGCATAAAAACCCGAGCCCGAAGCCCGTTACCCAAAACAACACCCGAACCCGTACCCGTTTAGCCCAATGCCCGTTACTCGAACAATTCCAACGGGTAACAAAACTGAATACCCGAACTAAGTTTGGGCCTAATCGGGTATTCACCTGCGGTACCCGAAGTACCCATTCTACCCGAAATTAGGCAGGCTGAGCGCTAGCCGCTAGCCCGCTAGGCAGCCCAACAGCGCAGCGGCACACTCCCATGCCCCACGGCCAGGTCCCAGTCCGGCTGTCCCTGATCCTAGTCCTAGGTCCCACTCCCAGCAATGGCAGCAACCCTAGCTCCCAAGCGGCCGACCGCTGACGGCGGTCCTCCACTCCTCCTCCAGGCTCGGAGGCTCCAGTCCGGCTCCTCCCAAGCTCCCAGGCCCCAGCACGGCAGCACCGCAGTGCGCGCAGACGCGCAGGGTGTAGTCCTCTGTCCTTTTCCCAGGCTCCCCGCGTCCCGCCTCCCATCGGCCAGCACCACAGTCCCAAGCTCCCAGCAAGCAGCAACCAAGGTCCAAGGCTCCTCTGGCCTCTCCTCTCCCAGTGCGCGCACCATGCAGTCGGCCAGTGAGCTCCCAGTGCGCGCAGTCGGCTACGCGCACTCCTCTGTCCCAGACTGCAGGCTCCCAGCACCGGCACACGCAGTCGGCCTCGGCCAGTCCCAGCAGACGCACGGCCAACTTCCAAGCGGCCAGGCAGCACCGCAGTCCGCAGCAGCCACAGCCAGGAACAGGAAGGTACACAACACAACTACACATTCTTGAGTCCTTGTACCTGTAGCTCAATATGAGGTAGTAGTGTAACTGTGTAAGTATGTAACTCTAGTATTTTGTGATTCCATTGTCATATAGATGCTAGAAATTGAGAAACACACAGATATGGAGGTTGAATCAGTTGCACTTTGTACTGAAACGTCACATATTCAGAATGTAGTTGCACCAGCATCTCAGTCACAGGATGTAATAGCTAAACAAGAGGAACCTGAGTTGACTAAGGATGGGAGTAGGAAGGAAATAACACCGAGGTCAGATGTATGGCAACATTTTATTAAGATAAAAGATGATAAAGACATCGTTAGGCATGCTAAGTGCAAATATTGCCATCGAAACATGAAGGCAGAGGCTGGACGTCATGGCACATCTTCATTGAAGAGGCATTTGGTTGCTTGCAAACGCAATCCAAATAAGTTTAACAAAGATCCATCTCAAGGTACTCTACAAGCAACTCAACATGAAGGTGTTAGCACGTGGAGGTTTGATCAAGACACACTAAGGGTTGCTTTTGCCGAGATGGTAATAGAGGATGAGTTGCCATTTTGCTTTGGTGAGAAACCTGGATTTAGAAAGTTTATGTCCAAAGCATGCCCTCGCTTTCTAGTGCCATCTAGAAGAACATGTACTAAAGATGTAGTACATTGTTTCTTCCAGGAGAAAGCTAAGCTAAAGAAATTCTTCAAAGACTCCTATCAACGGGTTTGTTTGACAACAGATGGTGGACTTCTAAGCAACTAGATAGCTACATGACTGTGACTGCTAGCTTTATTGATGATAATTGGAAGTTCCATAAAAAAGTTATTGGTTTCTTCTTGGTAAAGGGACACAAGGGTGATGATATTGGAAAAAAATGTGCTAAGATGCATGGTTGAATGGGGTTTGGAGAGAGTGATGACAATAACTATTGATAATGCAAGTGCCAATGATACTAGTATTAGTTATTTGAGGAGGCAATTGAGTACCACTAATCTAGCTAGTGGCAAGTACTTGCACATGAGATGTGCAGCTCACATCGTTAATCTAATTGTGCACGATGGCCTAAAAGAAGTAGACCTATCAGTGAAGCGTGTTAGGGCAGCTGTGAAGTACATTAGAAATGGTGGTTCAAGAATGCTCAAATTTAAGGAAATTATAGAGGAAGAGAAGCTAACCAACAATCCATATCTTAAGGCTGATGTCCCAACTAGATGGAACTCCACGTATATTATGCTTAAATCTGCAATTGTGTATGAGAAGGTGTTCACAAAACTAGCAGATGAATACATGAGTTATGTTATGGACCTATCTGAAGGAAGGGGTGGTTTTGGTCATCCTGATGAGATAGATTAGGAAAACGCAAGGAAGATGGCAGAATTTTTAGAGCACTTTTATGATATGACTGTTCATGTCTCTACAACTCTCCATGTCACTGCACATACATTTTTTCATGAAATTGGAGAAGTGCATGCATTGATTCAATCATGGATGGACAGTACAAATGATTTGCAAACACTGATGGGAATCCAAATGAAAGAAAAATTTGACAAATATTGGGGACTTTGGAACAGTAGCAGTGAACATGACAAGGAGATGGAGAAGGGGAGGGGGAAGGCAAAGGAGAAGGAGAACTTGAATTTACTAATTTTTATTGCTGGTTGTCTTGATCCAAGATACAAGCTATCTTTGTATACCAAGATAACCATTGAAGAGATATTTGGCGAGGAAAGGGGACAACTAGTTTGGGAAGCAATTAACACTTGCCTTCATGATTTGTTCGAAGAGTATATGAAAATGTATTCTTCAAGTGAGGATACAACTAATATAAGTGACCCAATAACATCTGTAATACTCAAAAGTGTTATAAAAGAGGAGAGAGATAATCTCAATAGTGTGTGACCTCTACTATTCATTACATGTGATCACCACTAGTTAAAAGTGGATAATGAGAACCAAGAATACATAAATAACCTGTGCATCATGCTGGATCTTACTTTATGAGCATTTTTGTGATGATATAAATATAGGGTTAAAATAATACTAATAATAATTATTATTATTATGTTAATACCCCAATGGGAAATTAAATCCTAAAAGAAATTCTAGAATTTGGAAAATGAGAAAGGAAATTCTAGAATTGAAACAAAAAGGAGAAAGGATATAAAAAAAAATAATATATATAATAATATGTCTTCAAAGTAGTACTGTTTATGGCGCAACATCATCTGAGAATAATTGGTCACAATAGTTTGAATTAAATTTGAATACAACTTAAATTGAAAAGAGAGAGAAAAGAAAATAAATAAATAGAAAAAAAAAACAAAAAAACCTAGTTTGGGCTGGCTTCGCCTCATTTCTGTCCCTCCCACGGATTCGGCCCAAATGCCCTTATTCCCCGCGCCGGCCCAATTCTACGCACGCACACCCCCCTTCCCTCACTGGCCGACGCGTGGGTCCCGGCGGCAGGCGCACTCTCTCACTGCGCGAACCACCTGGCTCGAGCTCTCGCCGCGCGCTCCTCAAACCACTTACAGGCGGGCCCATGCGGCAATTGGTGTCCCAGAGATTAGGCTTTAGCCTCGCTGTCGGTGGACCACTGCCGGGCTTACCTCCCTCGCGATTCTGTCACCGACCCGTGGGCCATATGCGTCAGCGCTTCCTTCTCCACCGAATCCAACCAACCTCGCCGCGAGGACCGGAGTGGGGGCGTGATTCCGGGGTTGACTCCGCTACTGCTGGCGCCCCAAACCGAGCTCCCTGGCGGCCATAAAGCGGGACACCGAACCCTTGCCTCCTCTTCCTTCCACCGCCACAAGAAGAAGAAAAACGCCGCCGCTAGGAATAACCATTAATGTCGGGTCCATCGAGTGTGTAGCCGGGTGGAGAAATTACTGCGGTTTGAGTCTCGGTGGCGGCGTCGATAGCTTCTGTGCCGTTGGTGGGTTGCACACACGGTGTTTCCGCGTCCGGTGGGAGCTTGGGTGGCCGGGAATTCGCCGTCGTCGGGGAACCTCCGCGTCTAGCCATTGCGGACCGTGGTCGACTCTCCAACCTTCACCTCGGTCTTCGGTAAGCCCCTGGGTAGCCTCACCATGGCTCACGCTTCCTTTTGCACCGATTAGCTCGTGAATTAGGGAGTCCACGCATCGGATCGTGTATCTCCGGTGAGGAGCGCCGCTGTAGGGAATGAGCTCCGCCGCGCTCGGCTGTCTGGGGTGGAAGATGAAATATGGGCCATGGGATCTGTGTCCGATGGCGGGGATAGAATCTGGGGATTGATGAGTCCCTGGCCGTCCGATCGAATTTGGTAGGATAGGATTGAATTTGGGGGTATTTAGATCTGGGCCGCCGATGGGGCATCCAACGGCTAGGATCAACTTCACCTCATAACGTTACGTCGATCTGATTCGGGCCTTTGGATTTCGATCTGGCGGCCGAGAAGTTGGGCAGGCTTCGATCTAATCTAGCGCGTGGGCATTTGATCGGACGGTCGAGAGTTCACGATACCCCTTCGCGATGTAACAATTTCTTAAGAGCCCCTATGTTTTACCTAAATACAACCCGCGGTCCTCGGGCCTGTTTCCCTGAGTCTCGGGAACATTTATAGAATAACCCCTGCCTTCTCTGGGAATTGAGGCCCAGTCCAGGAATTAAATAAAACCAGAAAAATAGATTTAGAAATTGATTTTGAGTATAAAAATAATTGTAAAACTTGGGTAATTCATAGGAAATTCATACTAACTCCTTTTTAGTCCATTCCAGTTCCTATAATTTTGTATTAATATTGTTTAATACTTAGTGTCTCTGTTTTAACATGAAAATGGTGTTAAAATTTATTTCTTAGCTAATCTCGTATCAAATACATAAAACCTTAGGAAATTCGTATCTCCTCCGTTTTAACTCCGATTTGATCCGTTCGAGTTGCGTTAGTCTCGTGGCAACGTGTAGATCATTATTATGCAGTATATTATTATGTTTGGTGTGATGTTAATTTTGTATATACCATGTTTGCTTGTATTGCTACGTCTAGCGCGAGGACACGTGTCATCTGAGAAGCAAGTTGGTACCTGGAATCTCAAGTGCCAGGCAAGTTGTGCCCTTGATCACTTCTTTTACCCATTCATGTTCTTATTATTCATAATGATCTGCATAGGATAATTTTGCTGGGACCCAATAGGATACCCTAGATTTGACTATCTTTATACCTTGCTTCACCCACTAGTTTTACTACTAAAGTTTTGGGTAGTACATGCTATTGCTTTATGTGGATTTGGGTATAGAGATATTCATTACTCATTGTTATACTATTTATTGTTATCTGTTTTAATTATTCCTTGTTCATGTTAAGATCATTATGTTAATGGGAACATGGAGAACCACCCGGGAAAACAGTGCTACCACAAGGGTGGAATGGGACGCCCTTGGCTGATTAACTAGGAAAGCTAGGGGAGGGCTACCTTACCCGAAAGGGGCAAGGGCAGTAGGGGAGAGGTCAGTGTGGGGGAGGTCCCTGGTTGATTTTGCTGCGATGGCTATCAGCCAGGAACCCTTTACTGGATCTTCCCATAAACTGTAGCGGGTAGTCTGAAGCTAGTGGAACTTTGTAAAGGCCTCGTAGTGTTACCCTGCCTCGCCTCCTCGGTAGAGGTGTATGGGATTGGCCATCTCTTGGCAGATGGGTAACATGACTTGTGGGTAAAGATGCGCACCTCTGCAGAGTGTAAAACTGGTATACTAGCCGTGCTCACGGGTCAAGAGCGGCTCGGACACTCACATGATTAAATTTATGGAACTTAAACTTAACCTGTCATTTCATTGCATTTGGGATATTTTACTATTACTGTTCTTTATTATTATTAAGGTTTGGTATTTACTTACACTTAGTAATTGCTAATAAAATTTTGACCAACTTATAAAAGCAATGCTCAGCTTCAGCCTTATTTCATTGATCAGCCTTACACTACATGAACTCCCACCTTTGGTGAGTTCATGCCGACATTATTCCCCACGACTTGTTGAGCTATGATCGTATGTGAGCTCACTCTTGCTGTCTCACACCCCCCCCCCCACAGGAGAAGAACAGGTGGTTTCAAGTGGAGTCAAGTATCGGAGGAGTTTGATCTGATCTAGGTGGCGTTTTCCAGTCGACATTGGCGCCGACGATCCTTAGTTCGTGTTATATTTATCTTTTATTATTTTTGTAAGTCTTCCGCTATGTAATATGTACTCTGATGTTATGACATTTATCTCTATACACTCTGTTATTATATATGTTGTCTTCTTGGCGCATGTATGAGATGCACCCGGCTTTGTCCTTTAAAACCGGGTGTTACAGAAGTGGTATCAGAGGAATGTTGACTGTAGGACGAAACCTAGATAGAGATGGACAAACCCTTACCTACTTATCATTCTGATTCATTCTACACTTACCTACTCTGATTCTTTCTACACTACCTTGATCCTATCTCACCTTCTACTGTTCTACTCTGATCATTCTTACCTTTTCTACTCTAAGACAAGATGGATTTCACACCTTGGAATCTATGACTATGATCTTCTTAAGAGATAGGAGGCCTAAGACCAAACCAAAACTATTTTCTCTATTAAAAAAAAAATTTGGATGATTGTTCTGA